>JASDQU010739295.1:233202-253139 GCA_032191745.1 Picea mariana | reverse complement strand
AAGGACAGTGTGTGGACCCCTACATGAAATACCTGTTGATCGGGATCCCACATATGCACAAGGTACTCTAATAACCTGACTTGGGCCCTCATGCCTGGGATACGAAAGTACTTCAGAAGGCCACCGTTTCTCAAAGTAGCAATAGTGGGTGGATGATTTCTGACAATGGCATTGTCTTCTTCATGCTCCCTTTCGCACCATTCAAGAACCATTGTGATGGCCACATACTTGCATAGGAAGCACAAGAAGAGGATTAGTAACTCTTTCATGAATTGGTTCTCTTTCATTGAGTAAATTTTTAAAAAAAATTTGTGCTTTGTGGTTCTCGCAGGTGCCCTTTAGGCATAGTGTGAGAACCTCGCAGGCTGCTGTGGGCTCACCTGCGAGAATGACCCATTCTTGCAGGTCCCGTGTAGCCCACCTGTGAGAATGGCTGAGCGCAAGTAGGGCTCACAAAACCAACTAAAAAAATGAATTTTAACCAATGAAAATGAAAAATCAAACCATGAAAGAGTAGAAGACAAAGATCCTACCTCACTGTCGCTGACGGCTCGATGAATGGACACTCGTAACTCCTGCAATCTGACGCCGAACTTCGAGGGTAAAAGAGGGGTTTTTGGGCTCAAATAGTGGAAAAGTGAAAATGATATGGTAAAAAGAGTTTTACTCCTTTATATTTACTTTTACCATGTTATTTTGTTTTTTATGATTATTTATCTATTAAACCCTAATCCCTAATGTCCTTTTGAGTGTAACTTTTGCAGGTGTAATGACTTCGATGTTCATATACAGGTATGCGGACATAATTTTTCTTTTTTCATCCATGTTTTGATTGTTTTTTATGGTTTTTGTATAAAACCTCGAGCGTGGTCTTTGTCCGTTCTCGCGCTTGAAAATACATGAGAACGCGATCGAGCATACTTTTATCACTTTTTCGGGCTCAACAAGGTTATACGAAAAAGGAACCCCCCTGGAGTCCTCTTTAATCTCTTTTCAGACTCTCTAAACATGAAAAGATAGCCGAGCGACCTTGCTATTTTCACGGTCGATAAAGTATTTGAAGAAAGAGTTTAGTGAGTGATAATTTATCTCTTTTTCAGTCTCATTAGACTATTTTAAGAAAAAGGAACCGAGAGAGTTCTCTTTTAAGTGTTTTTCCAGACTCTATAATCATGAAAAACCTTCGAGTTTTCTATCTTTGGACTCGTTAAACAAACATCGACAGGCCCGTAATGGGACCAAACCACTCCTTCTTAGGGTTCGTTAAACATACTCTGAAGGATAAGCTTATATCAACAAGCATATGTTATCCTCCTCAAGCTTGCATAAAAATAAAGAGGTACTCGCCAGAGATGGTGGGGGAAAATTTGGGAAAGGGATATGTTATCATCTTCGTATTGATTGGCAGTAAGTGTTTCTCTTGAACATGACACCCCCTATTAATTATATTTGAAGCCGGTTTGGGAAATCCATTTGTCTCTCATTCAATTTGCGACAAGGTCATTCCCTGTGTCGTCTTTGAGTCAATGCTGCCAAATCATTGGTCGTGTCATTCATATGTTCAATAGAAGTCCATCTGAAACCTCTATTGAGTTAGCCATCTGCAGTTGTCCATTCTCTCCATGTTGGCCTTCCCTGTGTCCAATTTAATTTACATCATACTCTGTTTCACCTTCAAAATTTGTTACTCATTTTGTGTCATTGATGGAGGATACATCAAGGCCCTCCTGTGATGAGTTTTGTTCCGTCAATTTCGGCTCATTATATAGAATCAAGACTTAGAAATTCATTGGTACCTTGGAGCTTGCATGCCTCAATGGTAGGTTTCCTCGCTTTCGACAGTGGGTTTACATCATTGACCCCTGATCGAAAGATTCCATCGGATGTTCGACTTCAACTCACTCATTCACACTCGATGGATTGTACTAGAGTACCTTGGGAGTCATGGAAATCAATGGTGATTTCCCTCGCACTTGTTAACGGTTTCATCAATGACCAGTAATCAAGTGGTTTCTGCCATGTTCGACTTCAACACATGTAATCACATGGTTAGATTCGTACTTTTGGGCGACGAGATTGAAGACCCTGGATATCATCTCTTTGTCTAGGTTGCGATGGAGTATGTACAATTTGTGACACATAGAACCACTTTGTATGTCTCGTGGCTATGTCGTTTCAATTTGAATTTTATCGCATAGATCCATAGTGTATTCCTGGTGGCTATGTTATATTTTGACGGCGTGGATCCACAGTGTATGATTGGTGGCCATGACCTATGTCTACAATGTCATCCATATGTGATATGAGTATGGGAATGCCTACCTCAGAATTGGTATATATGATATTCTGCAGATGCTTGGTTGTTCGCAGGTTTCCGATTAGGTGTGCTCCTGGTTTTCGACACACACATGCAGCTTACAAAGTCTTTCGGCTATCACTGGTTCTAGCCTCATACTTTGGGGGGCATTCTTTTACCCATGATTTTGGTCATAATGATGATGTATTGATGTTGGTGTACTCAAGCTTCTCATAAGAACTTTCTCCTGAGAAAAGTGATATTCATCTCTTCCCAGAAAACTCACTTTTGAAGAGAGTTCACAGGTTGCTAGTATCCCAGGGTGCGAGAATGACCCATTCTCGCAGGTTGCCTTAAGATAGGGTGCGAACTTCTCGCACTGTGCAACATAGCTAGGGTGCAAACCTTCTCTAAAGCATGGAAAAATTCGAATTCTCGATGGTTCTAGAAGGGAATCTTCTAGAAGAATGGGTTGGCATTCAAATGGTTATCCTTGTACTGGATTCTCTGATATTGTGGGATCATTCTTATCTAAATAACCATCTCATTCTCTCTTATATATTGATGGAATTCTCATGGAAAAGGTTAAGCAAGATTCATTGGAGAATTGGTGAAAGAATTGTGTGAAGGACATAGCTTGAACAAGAGCTTGGAGACTCTAGCTAGTCTATCAAGAGGATTTGATCTTCTTCATACAAGGATTGAGAAAGTGTGTGTGTTGGAGCCAAGATCCATCAAAAGGAAGCTTGCGACATCAAGGCGATCAGGTTGTAATCTTTAATTTCAATTAATATGATACAATGGCATGTCCCTTTCCCATAAAGCTATTGTCACTTTATTGTGTAATTCCTTGATCATACACATAAGTTGACAGTTGAATATATTTTTCTATCTTCACTTTGGTTGGTTTTTGTTGTCTTGGTCTTGACCTCACGAGAGAACCGGAGTGGAGTGGGAGCAACAGAGACCCTAGGAAGCGATATAAAGGTATGTTACTTGTTCCTTCCTACTAGCTAATTCAATGGTCAAAACTTAGGGAAAGAGTCCTGTCCTGTCCTGTTTTGTTCTAGATCCAGGTGGATCTAGGGAGATCTGTTAGTGTCAACACCTACTGATTAGTCTGATAACACTATGAGTCCACAAGGAGGTCTGTCCCTCTTGGATGTCCACTCTCCACATTCAATATCCTAAAACCCACGTTCTACTCCAACAATTGTTCCAATTCACCAACTCTCTTCCCCTCACCCTGCACAAACCAAGGAATGGGATCCCCCTTCTTTTCCACACAGTCCCTCAGGCCTTCCCACTTCTCTCTAGGGATCCAATACATGATTGGATAGGAAATATCATAACTGGGACTCCATGAAATCTCAGTTTTTTTAGGAGTGCTCACAAAATCCTTCTCAAGGATATTGAGCCATTTCCTCAATAGGAAATTTAAAATATAGATATACAACCTTTCTCTTTGCATAAAAATCATCTCTCTCGTGGCTATTCTCAAACATATCATGGCTAGTGCTCTTTCATAGCACCCATATCTCCTCTTTCTTCCCAAAATCATCATGGAAAAATCATCTCAAAAAGGAAATCAAATTTCCTTTTTTTCTCATTAAAGGTTGACACTCACATTTCCCAAAAAGTGGTTGTACTTATCCTATGTTATCATAAATTGGTGAGATGATATTTCTCACCTACTACTCTTACATCAATTTAATATTTCTTTTGATATTTCAAAGGGGATAAACATTAATATGAAAAATGGATGAATTAATAGAAATGGGTAACCCTTGGATCCCCCTTTAGCCCCCTCTCTTATGGAATCATATCCGCCCATCGTTACCATCCCTCTTGTACTGCAACCAATGATTGTTGTTTTTATTAATTACTTTTAATGTACACAATTTATATCTCAACCCTTGGCCATATAAATGCACATATGCTCTCTATCCCAACACATATCAACTCACCAACCTAATTAATGTTTGCACAATTACATTATAAATTGAGGGAATTAAAACTGGGGATGCTACATCCCCTCCCCCCTATTTTTTCACTACCCATAGTGCACAACACCATATAGGTTTATATAAATATTATAATTCTACGATCTCTCACCTTTAATCAACATATAGGTTCTCCATCCTTTAATCACACAAGAATTCTATCCCAAAACATGTTCACATAGGCACCTTAGCCAAAACCATGCATAATGATTTCACATTTATAATTCTTGTAGCAATTCCAACCCATAATATCTCCTTCCCCTCATTTTTCAAGACCCAACTAAGTGTATCCCCTTCTCTGGTCCATAGTCCCTCAACCTGTACCACTTCTCTCTATGGTTCTAGCATATACCGATTAGAAAATCTTACAGATGTTGTTCCAGGAACTCTAGCTGCAACAAATTTTCAAAACTTTCAATTCCCACAACATGCTCTCATTCCCCTCAACTTGTAAAACCCAAGGAAGTGTACCCCCTTCTCTAAACTGCAACCCCTCAAGTATCACTTCCCTCCAAGGCTCCAACACAAGGTCAGATAGGAAATCTCAGAGCCATGGCCCTAAGAACTCTAGTTGTGATAATGGAATCTCCAAACTTTCAAATAGTTACAGATGTGCCTCCTGCATTGTATCTTCCAACTCCCACTTTGCTTCTTCTGAGCTGAAACAAGTCAATTGGACTTTATTAATTCCATGCCTTTGTACTTTAGCTCCATTTACTTTTGGTGCTCTTCTTTCCAAGTAATCACTCATGTGTTTGTTCTTCAGTTGTTCCTATAGAATCCATAAAAAAATATACATATTATAACCATTATTATATAACAATGATCTATTCCACATGAGTCCTCAACTACACAATGCAAAACTTATCCAAAAGTAAGTTTGTAACCATAAAGCAATACTTATATGTATGGATATCCTTTGCTTCACAAGCTACCATGACAATAATTCCTCTCACCATTCTTTTCCGACATACCCTCATGATTCCAACGACCATGCCATATGAATTATTAAGTTGCCTCTTCCTTGTTATACTCACCCTCCAGAATCATACATCCCATTCTTTGCTACACTGTCCCTCGAGAGATCCATCATTTTCCAAGGTGAGCACCAACTTCCTACTAGAATTCCACTGGTAGTCTGTAACCTATGGAACTCATAGGGTTCCATTCTCCCAATAATATCCTTAATCCTGATATTTACAACTTCAATAGCTATCATATCATCTATATCACATAAATACCATCATCATGAGACATCATCATAACAATTTCAATTATTAATTCAAATCTATTTCATATAGGAAAATCAAATTTCCAAAGCACGAGGTCCCTTCTCATAATGTTTGTCTCTTGCAACAACATGCATCAGTCTCCCTCATGGGCTTACACCATTTCCATACATGAGACCATTCTTCCTACTTTTTTTCTCAGCTTTCATTTAATATCTAAACAAATTGTCAATATTCATGCACATTATCCTTTTATTGCACATTTATAACAACTCATTAAATGATCTCATAATTGTATCTTATCAACAATTCAATCACTTCCAACTACTATTCATATTAAATGGAATGAAATTATCATTCATTATGCATTATTATCATAATGATATTTTCACAATGAAAACTATTGGGTATGTGTTATATTCTTTGCATGTGTGTGTGGGGGTGCAATAGATTTGATGATAGGGTTTGAAGATCCCACCACCCATCACCCTTGGTGTACGTGTGCACTAGGTGATTTTTCGAGGGGGGGTGGCAGGGGGGCCAGGATTGGCCCCCCTTGCTTAGGAGAAGCCTTTGGTTTTGGGGCAACACCCCAGATGTTTTTTGGGCATTTTTTGCTATTTTGGTGGTTTTCTAGATTAATGTTGGATTAAGGGATTAGGGTTTTGGTAGATGTGGAATAACTAAAATATTTTGTATATTCTATTGTGAATGGTTAAATTAATACAATAAAGAGTTGATAGGTGCGACACCAAGGAAGGATGATTTTCTCCTGGTTAAGGGTTTCCAGTGTACATCTATGTGTACTGTGTATGAGCCATTCATTAATTTGTATTTTTATTAAGAATTTGTATGCATTGATTTACTTCATAGGTTTAAAACTTACACAATCAAACATTACCAATAAATAAACCAATGTGCCAATACCTATGGCCACATCTGCACAATGCATCATTGCATTGACTCTGGAATACCACATATCTATGTCATGTATTCCACCATGGTGAGTTGGAAGGTCTATCCCACACCTTAACACATCATATAAACTCTTCCCAATTACTTTTTTAACCATTTAGATACCTTCTTGTTTGACCCATACACAACACTAGGAATATAATCCTTTAGTGTTCTTCAGTGTTAGTAAAGAGGTTGCAATCCAAAAATCGGTTATTTAGGGAAGACCATTGAGAATTTTCATGGCACTATAGCCCTTCCATATCCAACCACAACATGGAATCACACATGAATAGCTCTACTTGCATCCATTTCCATAGTAGGATTATGTCTCATGACTACCTTGGTTATGATCTGATAACCATCAAAACATATTATGCAATTAAATTTTACATAAATTCATTCAAGAATGAGATAGTTCATATCATTCCATCACCTTGATACTGTAGTATCCTTGAATAAACTTAACCATTGTCATTATGGCATCCCTTTCCATTACCTCTAGCTATCCATTTTCTTTGTTCAATCTTCACTTCATTTAATAATTCCTTGTGAAGCCCTATCCTGTCCACTTAGGACCAAACTGCTTCCAATGGAATGTTATCTTTCTCCATTGGCACTCAAAAGAGAATGGACCATCATTATTCCATCCCTTGATTTCCTTTCACTTGTACCCTGATACAAAAGAGAAAAACATAACTATATATAATCGAAGAGGAAATAATATTTTGAAGACAGAAGGTGGTGTCTAAAGACACCATTAAAAAAATTAATCACAACACACTGTGATTAGAACATCACAATGCATATTGGACATATTGTACACAACAAAGATATCAACATGATTATAATGACCCATTGGGTATGCTATTTATAAATTCAATATCTAACCAAATTCCTTGAAATCAGGAGGATATTGTCCATATATAATCATCGGTTGTTAGAGATGAATCTATCAAATACACGCTATCTAGTCAACTCGAAAAGGATGCTTGAACTGATCGTTCGTGTGTCCAAATCATAGTCAATTTCTCGGTTGGTTGATCCACTGAATAACAATCTTTTAATGTTGGTTGACTATCCAACTAACAAGCTTTTCGACTACTTGAACGACTGATGTAGATATTTGGTTGATTGTCTGACCAACTGTTGCTATATGTAGGTCAACCATTTGACTGAATGATTTCAGGGGAAGTGTGATGAACCATCATAACTTGATATTCCAACAACCCCCCATAAACACACAGATCTGTAGATTCAATAGGTGAAATTACGTCAGCAGGACAACCCCCCATAATTGTAGCTTCCTGAAGACCAATCATCATATGAAGCTTGATAACTATAGCTTCAGATAAATGATTAGTGAATATATCAACTACCTGATCATCTATTCTACAATATACAAGAGAGACAACGTCCTCATGAACCAACTGTCTCAAATAGTGATCATGGAGCTCAACATGCTTCATCTTTCTATGGGAAACAAGATTGTCAACAACTTGAATGGCACTCTAATTGTCACAGTAAATTATAGTCGAGGTTTGAATAGGAAAGCCAAGTTCACCCAAAAGTTAACGACTCTAGATTTCCTATGTACCTGTATGAATGACACCATGATATTCNTGAAGACCAATCATCATATGAAGCTTGATAACTATAGCTTCAGATAAATGATTAGTGAATATATCAACTACCTGATCATCTATTCTACAATATACAAGAGAGACAACGTCCTCATGAACCAACTGTCTCAAATAGTGAGCATGGAGCTCAACATGCTTCATCTTTCTATGGGAAACAAGATTGTCAACAACTTGAATGGAACTCTAATTGTCACAGTAAATTATAGTCGAGGTTTGAATAGGAAAGCCAAGTTCACCCAAAAGTTAACGACTCTAGATTTCCTATGTACCTGTATGAATGACACCATGATATTCTGCTTCTCTAGTCGATAAGGAGACTACCTTATGTTTCTTTCACGACCAAACCAATGGTCTAGTGCTGAAGTGAAACACATAGCTAGAAGTGGACTTCCTATCATCACTGTTTCCATCCTAGTCAGAGTCAGTGAAGCTGACCAACAAATACAAACTTTGACAATACTTTATACCAAAATGAGTGGTACCCTTGAGATAACATAAAATTCATTTGACTTCTTTTTAGTGGCTTTCTTTGGGGTCCTACATAAATCAAGAAACCACACTGACAACAAAGGAAATATCAAGTCGAATATGATTAATATAAATAAGACTTCTGACTAGTTGTCGATAGAGAGCAACATCGACTTTGGGAGTTTGATAATTTTTTTTAGGTTTACTCCAGATTGAAAAGGCGTATCATAGGGATTACAATATTCCATCTTAAAGTGTGTCAAAATATCCACATATTTAGATTGAGAAATGAAAAAAACATCAGATAGTGGTAATACTTGAAGACCCAAAACATAATGCAAAGAAACAAGATATTTATTGTCAAAGGAGTCAACAAGTTGTTTCTTCAATCTGAGAATGAGATCAATGTTATTTCTAGTGATGAAAAGGTCATCGACATATACAACAAAAAACAAAGTGTTTCCATTGGTATGGATTACATACAAGCTGTGATCATATTCAAAATGTTTGAAAACAAGTTGAAGAAAGAAACTGTTAATCTTAGCATACCAAGCTCTAGGATCTTGCTTCAAACCATAGAGAGACTTCTTGAGTAAACAAACTAGGTTAGAATATATCACAAAAATAGGAGGTTGTTACATGAAAATTTCTTCATATAGGTCTCCATGAAGAAAATCACTCTTTGTATCCATGAAGAAAATCACTCTTCACATCCATCTGATGCATTTTCCATCCAAATTGAGTAGCAATGGAAATAATTAGCCGAACATAGTTCATCTTTGCAACAAGATAAAATGTATAAGTGTAGTCAATGCCTTCTTGTTGATAAAATCCCTTTGCAACCAAGCGATCTTTGTGATTCTCAAAAAGAACATCAAAGGTAAATTTGGTCATGTAGACCCATCTACACTTCACAAAATTATTTCCTTGTGGTTGGGGAATTAATTCCCAAGTGTAATTTTTCGACAAAGAATACAATTCTGTCTAGATATCTTTCTCCCATTGAGGTTGACCTTGGGCATCTGAGTAGGTAACGAGATCATAATTTTCAAGTACACGAGTCATCAATGCAATGATGGCATGTTGATTTTGACTTCAATTTTGTCATCCTAAAGAGATATCACCAACATTAGGTCTAGTAGCTTCAATTGTCTTGGAAGCCTGTTAGGTAGAAAAGTAAGGGGTGAAATGTTTTTCATTGTAGAAGGTTGATCAGAAGTCAGAAAAATTTTAGTCGACAGAGATGGCAGACCAATTGAAATAGATATTGATAGACTAATCAATTTGAAGGTGTTAAGCCCTAATGTTGGCTCATTACCCTTAATTGTGGCATATTAGATTAGTAATGCTATTTTATTTATGTCGGCTTAGGCCATTAGTTGTAATTTAGATTAGTATTGTTATTTTAATTATGTCGTCTTTAGGCCATTATTTGTAATTATACCTCCTAGTCTCCTATATATACCAAGGAGACATTTTCATTTTGAATCATCTTGTACTTGAACATTTTAAGTGGGGTAAAAGGAGGTTCCCCCCTCGAAGAGGCTTATTATCTGAAATTATCTCAGTTTCAAGGCGTTGAGTACTTTTCTTGTGGTTTTCCATGCTATATTGATGTTTGGTTCTTAACAGAAGGTCGATGGTCTAGTATAAATAGGAACATAGTTCGACTGTCCAACCGATGAACTAAAAAAAAGAATAGGAGAACCATAGTAAAAAACAACATCAAAGTGATCATCCTGTAAAAATCCATATGAGGCATTCAACAACTTGATGCCAGAAGAATTCTCATCAAACCATACATTTCATCTAATAATTATTTTCCATTTGAAAATATCAAACAATCGATAGGACTTGGAATCTTTAGAGTAGCCCATCATGATGCAAGCATGACTCTTCACATATAACTTTCTATAATCATTGGAAATATGAGACCAATAAAAAAATAAAAACACATAGAGGTGGATGATTAAGGGCTTCTTTACACACCATCGTTCAACTAGAGTCACTGAAGGAACAAGTCGAGTCGAGATGTGATTGAGAAGATAGTTTGAACAATATACAACTTCATCCTAAAAGTGAGGAGGCATATATTTATCCTTCAAAAGACATCTAGCCATTTTGAATAACATCTGATTTGTAAATGTGTTGAACCTGCACATAATAGATCTATATGGGAATTGACATACACAATTGCAGAGAAAAAGAAGAAAAAAGAAGCAGGAGAGAAAGAACGAAAGAATTCTCATTAATCAAATGAATGAATGATAATTCACACATGATAAACTCTGTATAAATCAACCAATGCGCACTGGAGGAGAAGCTAATGCACCATAGTGGTGGTGTAGAGTGATCTGGACACACACCAGTAGTTACAGGGGTAAAATTTCACTTAGTCTAGTCTCTTGAGTAGTTACGAGACTGAACTACCCCCAAGATGAGTTAACTAGTATACCAGTATCCAGTTAACTGAATGAAACATAGTGAAGTGAGGAGGATATAAAGGAATCATGAGTAATGTGCTAGTCTGGTGATGATCCCAATGACAATGCACATTAGTTGGTGATGATCCCAATGTTTCATGGTGATAATACCAATGTTGCATCTAGACTCCACTCAACTGATCAAACAGAAGTGAAAACTAAAGAGAATATTCTCCTAGAGGAATATTCTCCCCTAAACTTTAGGAGACTGGATAATGACTAATAAACATAGGAAAACCTTAGGAAAAATAAATACTAGGTGTGTGTGAATTACTCCAACATCCCCCCTGAACATCACTATGGTGAAAATAAAGAATGGGTATCAGAAATGATGCCATGTTAGGTACCCAAATACAAAAGATACACTGAAATAAAATGAGGAAAGAGGGAAAAACCTCATGGGAACCCCCCCCCTCAAAGTACAATGTATGTAAAAAGAAGAACTGATAGTTGCTAGGAAACTGTTTCCTTCACTCCAAGATGTCTGCACAGAGAATGGAACTTCTGCTCAGTGAAGGTCTTGGTGACGATGTCTACAACCTATTCTACTGAAGGACAGAACTGTAGGTCGATGATCCCCTCGTGTATTAGTTCCCATATGTAGTTCATGTGGATATCGATGTGCTTCATCTGCTGCCTCTGAATTGGATCTCTGTAGAACTTCAGAGTGCTATGATTGTCACACCAGATGATGATCAACCGATGAAAATGAATGCTGAACTCAGTGAGAAAATGTTGTAGCCACATAGCCTGAATGATTATGTTAACTACCCCTCTGTACTCTGCCTCAGCTGAAGATATAGAAATATCAACCTACTTCTTTCTCGACTAATAGATAGGCCTGAAACCAAGACTGAGTGAGTAACCAGATGTGGACTTGTGATCAATGCTATCACCAACCCATTTAGAATCAGTGAAACTGATGAGGTCCAATGTAGATTCTGCTGCATAGTGAATCCCAAAGGTGATTGTGTCATGTACGTATCTAAGGATACGCTTTGCAACTTTCCAATGTAGCTCATGCGGCTCCTACATGAACCTGAAGACTTCTCCAACTAAATAGGAGAGGTCTAGTATGAAGTGTGTGAGATAAAAAAAATCTCCCCGCTAGCTGTCTGTATAGTGTGCTATCAACCAGTGGAGTGTCCCCGCCATCCTCAAGTCTTACTCCTGATAGGAAAGGATTTGGGGAAGACTTGTAGTCTGTCATGTGAAATATCTCAAGGAGATATCGTGCATAATTGGCTCGAGACATTTTCATTCCTGATGCATCATGACTGATCTCAAGTCCAAGGAATAAATGTAGTGGACCCATGTTCATCAACAACAACCTGTCATGTAGAATCCTCTTAACTACAACAATCCCTGAAGTCGAGCAACCGATGATCAACAAATCATCAACATACATAACTAGAAGTAGAAGTGAATCATTCGTCCTGATCATGTAAAAATTCGGGTCTGATTTACAACATACAAAATTCTATGACAACAGGTAGGATTCCATCTTGGAATACCATGCCCTCAGAGCCTACTTGAGGCCATATAGAGACTTCTTCAGTTAATAGACCAAAGATGAATCCTGTATAAATCCCTAGGGATGCTCCAAATAGATCTCCTCAGAGAGATCACTATGAAGAAATGCATTCTTCACATCTATCTGATGGAATTCCCATCCCTTGGATACCACAATGGAAAGTGCTAAATGTATGGAATCCATATTTGCTGCTGGAGAGAAGGTCTCATCATAGTCAATGCCATGCACCTACTGAAATCCTTTAGAAACTAGCCCGGCTTTGTATCTACTAATATTTCCATCTATTGTTCTCTTGGTCCTGTAGGCCCATCTGCACCTGAAAAGTTTCCTTCCTGAAGGAAGGGGAACCAGATCCCAAGTTTGGTTTTCGAGGAGGGAGTTGTACTCCTACTGCATGGTGGATTCCCAAAAGGGATTTCCAACAGCCTCACCATAAGACTGTGGATTTGAAGACTGAACCAACAAAAGATGCTTGGGTGGCAATGATTCAGTTGCAGTGAGTGCAAGAGGAGGCTCCTCGAAATAATATCGAGTTCTCCTAGTATCAACTGGATCCATAATAAGATCCCCTACATCTTGAAGAGTAGTCTGGGCCCACTTGGGCCTGGGTTCTGGCTCTACATCTGCATCTACATGCATTGACTCTACCTCTAACTGTACTAAATCTGTATCTGGATCATCTGAATCCTTTGAATCATAACTCTCATTTGAATAAGAGTCGACATGTGCATGCTCATAATCTATGAAAGGTGGAAAAACAAATGTGTCTGCATGCGACTACTGAGGTACATGCGAGACACTTTCCTCAAATTGGACACTACACTCAATGATGAGACGATCCAAGGAAAGATAAATGAGTCTATATCCCTTCACACCGTTGGGGTGTCCAACAAAGATACACTCTATGCTCTGTGGATCAAGTGCCTTCCTCTTCTTAGAGGGAATCCTGGCCCATGCATGTGAACTGAAAATACAGAAGTGGGTCACTTCTGGTTTGAGGCCGCTCCAAGCCTCATAGGGGTATTATCCTTGACATATCTATGGGGATACATGTTTTTGATGTAGGTTGCACAATTAAGTGCTTCATCTCATAATATCTATGGAATTGACTTTGCATGTAGCATGCAAGATGCCATCTCTTTTAGAGATCTATTTTTCTGCTCAGCAACTTTGTTTTTCTGCGGAGTATAGGAAACCGTGTGTTGTAACAGAATTCCCACCTCATGAAAAAGATTCTGTATCTCATGGTTGACATACCCACGTTATCTCTTTAGAGGACTTTGATTTTTTTTCCCGACTGTGTCTCAACAAGGGATTTGAAATCTTTGAGATGTTGAAAGACCTATGATTTTTTCCTGAGAAAGTAAATCCATGTGAAGCGTGAGAAATCATCAACAAAAATGAGCACATACCTTTCTTTATTGATTGATGGATGCAGAAAAGGGACGATGAGGTCACTACGGATCAGATCTAATGAAGAGGAATCCCTCTGAGTCTTTGCTTTGTCGAATTTCTCTTGAGGGTGTTTTCCAAGAACACATCCCTCACAAATTCCTTTGGAGAAGTGGATGCTTAGTAGACCATAAAACGTTCCCTGATTTCTAAGATGTTGCATATATGAAATTTAAATTCCTAAACCTTTCGTTCCATACCCTACTTCTTTCATCAGCATGGGTAAGTAGTAATGAAAAATCTGGTTCAATAAATTTAGAAAATGTGTAGAGTCTAGATTGATGATTTACCTCACTGGTAGCAACCCTGGAATTGGTTTGCATGTCACAGATATCCACTACATCAAGTGTGAATATGACTCTCTTTCTAGTGCCATATTTATTCATATGATACACAAAGAGAAGATTGATGGAAAGTTTGGGAACGTGCAACACATTCTCAAAGCTTCCATTTGCGAGTTCAATCCTTCCTTTGCCAGTGACCTCAACTGGAGAGTTGTCCCCCATCATAATAGGAGGACCTTTGCATGCATCCAATGAAGAATATACTTCTTTTGTGGCATCCATATGGTGTGATGCTACTGAATCTATGATCCAAGCATCGAGAGAGGAGTTGATGGCAATCAAATCATGGATATAATTGCCTTTCTTGGGATTTTGATCATCTGGTTTCTTCTTCTTGGCACCCTCGGGGATGCAATCTTGAAGGTTGTTTTGATGAATTATATGGGTCATTAGATCTATCTATTTCTGCATACATGTTGATTATGGATGGAATCATTTATGGTAGTAAGTACATTTCTCCCCTTTTCTTCCCATTCCACCTTTGGATCCGGAGAAATCCTTGAAGGGTTTTGAGTACCCTTCCTTCTTCAGATTTGCATGTGCTTTCCTTTCACTTTGTATTTAGATTTATGATATTGATGACTGCTTCCATCTTTCATAGTAAGTGCATGTGCCTTTGGGCCTTTGATTTTTCCCATGTTGATGATCTTGTTCTGCTCTTGTGTTAGAGATTCGATAAAGTCCTCAAGAGAGGGAATATTCCAGGTGGCTCCAAAGGTGAATCTAATTGAATGAAATGTGGATAAAAACACTGAGTATTCTTGACCAAGTTTGGAGAGAATTGTGAGAACTATTTGTTTCTCCTCCTTATATTTATCAACCTCACAAGCCTTGAGTTGCGACAACAAATCCTTATATTTGGTAAAGAAATCTTGGAGATTGTTGAAGATTTTTGGATATAATGTGAGAAATTCCACCTCAAGCTTGTGTCCCCTCATCTCATCCTATTTTCCAAAAAAATATTCCATGGTGGTCCAGGCTTCATTGGGGGTTTTACATGAGGATATGTGAAAGAGGAGTTCATGAGAAATGAGACTGCAAATTGTTCTGAATGCTTCATCTAGTCGATTTAGATAATTGGATTTTTCTATGGTTAATGTTGGTTCTGCCTCTGTGTTCATGGTTAACCTATACAATCCTCTACTTCAAAGGTGCATTATCATCTTCTCCTTCCATGAAAAGAATTTGTAAGGTGTAAGAATGAATTCTTTTGGAAATTCCATTTTTTCGCTGTCTTAAATCTTTAGTACTTGCAAAAATAATTTGGTGTGTATTTTTCCCTAGTAGTCCATCGGCTCTGAGACCATGTAAATGTGTTGAAACTGCACATAATAGATCTATCTAGGAATTGACATACACAATTGTGGTGGAAATAATAGAAAAGAGAAGCAAGAGAGAAATAATGGAAGAATTCTCTTTAACCAAATGAATGAATGATAATTTACACATGATATACTCTGTATAACTCAATCAATGTGAACTAGAGGAGAATCTAATGCGCCATAGTGGTGGTCTAGAGTGATCTTGACACACACCAATAGTTACGGGAGTAAACTGCCACCTAGTCTAGTCTCTTGGGAAATTACGAGAGTGAACTGCCACCTAGATGAGTTAACTAGTCTACGAGTCTTTAGTTAACTGATTGAAACATAGTGAAGTGAGGAAGAGATCAAGGAATCATGAGTAATGCGCTAGTTTGGTGATTATCCCAAGTAAAATGCACATTATATGGTGATGATCCCAATGATGCATGGTGATAATACCAATGTGGCATTTAGACTCCACTCAACTGATCAAAGTGAAGAAAATATTCTCCCCTAAACTTTAGGAGACTGGATAATGACTAATAAACATAGGAAAAACTTAGGAAAAAGAAATCCTAGGTGTGTGTGAAGTACTGCAACACAATTATTGTGTTCTACAACACCATTCTGCTGAGGTGTATGAGGAACCAACCGCTGCTAGTCAATACCAGATCAAACCATGTATTCATCAAAAGGTCAATTGACATAATCACCACCATTTCTTGATATCAGGAATTTGATGGGTTGACCATATTGATTTTCAACAAAGGCTCTAAATTCTTTGAACTTTTGAAAGACAAGATACTTGTTCTTCAGAAAATAAACCCAAGTGAAACGAGAGAAATCATCATTGAAAGTTAAGATATGCCTTGCACCTACTAGGGAAGGTAGATTGATGCAACATACATCACTATGAACTAGCTTCAGGAGGTTTTGTGCTTGCCACACTTTTCCAGAGTCAAAGTGTGTTCTTTGATGCTTTCCAAGAACACATCCTTTACAGAATCCATCATGGGGAAAAACTTTAGGTAAACCAAGAACCATATTCTAAGTTTTCATTTATTGTAGACTTTGAAAATTCAGGTGTTCGAGTTGTGCATGCCAAATTTGAATTCACTCACCATTGTGAGAAACAAGAGAAGTTGGTTGAGAGTTGGGTCAAGTCATGTCACATAATCTATAAAAAATTTCCTTTAGTTCGAGAAACCCTCCGACAACAATTGAATGACCTTTCTTCAAATATTGAACAAAGAACCAATCTGGTAAAAACTCCACAATATTACCTATCTGTGTTAACTGATAAATAGAAAATAGATTGGCACTTTGTTTAGGTACATGATAAACATCAACAATTCTCCCATGTCATCAGGAAACATCACCCTAACCAACAATATCAAGAGAAAAATCAACAAAAACATAAATCTTCCTCTCCTCAGCTTCATTTAAAGAGGTGAATAAGGAAACATCATTAGCCATATGATGCGTGTACCTAGATTCAACTACCCATTCGTTCGATGCAGAATGAAACAAAAATGCTTGAGAATTTCTGACTTGGAAGGTGAAATTATCAGTGAGTCGACAAACAATGGACATGTCTCCTTCACGGCATTTAACCTTGTCCTCTAAATCATCTCTCTTCTTATAACGAACCTTCTCCACATGTCCATTCTTCATGTAGGTGTATCAAAACATCCTCTTTCCTTGTGATTCGACGTTCCCTTTCCTTTGAGAAAGTGGGCTTGATTTTTACCACCAAGATTTCCTTCTTCAAGCAATATATGCTAATTATTGATCAAAATAACTCAAAAAGATTCAAAGGTTTAATCCTTACCATCTTCCTCGTTTGCCTTCCAGTTGGTACAAAAACTCGAAACAAACATGTCTAATGGTGTTCTCAAATTCATCAGGACCATCTCGATGAGTTGTCTGTCTTTATTATGATAATTCTTTCCACATCTACCCAATTTCAACTGTAGTTCCTTCACACACACACCGAATAATCATCTATTATTTCAAATGAATGAGGATCGAGAGAGATCAAGTCTTTCTCCAATTGCATGATGTGGCTTTCAATAACCCTTTTGAACAATGACTTCAACTTCTTCCAGACTTCATGAGGGTAGTCGATTCCATTGATGTGAAAATGAATCTCTCGTGAGATATAGGTTGTGATGAACCCTATAGAATCATCCTTATTTCCATAAACAACAAACTTTTCCTGATCGCCTGTTGGATCTGGTATCAAAGTCTTCATATACTACCACAATCCTTTACTCTTCAGTAGGGTTTCCATGTTTGGTGCCCATACTGTATAATTTGATCCATTCATAATTATAGGATAAATATTCAAAGCCATATTTGATGTATAGACATATCATATCTATTTTGAAAAGTTACATTATGCAAATCACCAACCCAGAATCAATCACACAACACATCAGACTCAACAAGATTTGTGGACAATAGGTGAGGTTTCAAACCATCAACTCTAATACCATGTTTAGTATTGGGTGTATTGGGTCTAAAGACACCGTTACAATACTTAAGCACAATGCACTGTGATCAGTACATCACAATGCATATTGGACATATTGTACATAATAACAATATTAACATGATGATAATGACCCATCGGGTTTTCTATTTATAACTTCAATATCTAACCAAATTCATTGAAATTAGGAGGATCTTGTCCACATATAACCGTCGGTTGTTAGAGTTGACTCCATCAAATCTTCACTGTGTAGTCATCCTGAAAAGGATGCTTGACCTTACCATCCATATGTCCAACTCGTAGTCGATTTCTCGGTTATTCGATTCACCAATCAACTGTATTTTACTACTGGTCGATTGTCCGATCAACAGGCTTCTCGACTACTCAACTGACTGATGTAGATATCTGGTCAATCGACTGAGCAACGGTTTCAAGATGTAGGTTGATCGCCCGAATGATTGATTCCAGGAGAAGTGTGATGAACCATAAGATCTTAATGTTCCAACACTTCCACTCTGCACTTTGATAATAGAAGTGGCTTTCTTACTCTAAATACTTCAACCATAGTTTTTGATTCATAACTACAACCCTTATAATTCCTCATATAAATCCTTGTTCTTTGCTGAAGAGATCTTTGCAACGAGCACTGCATTTCCACCTTCAAGGCTATGGAATCCTACCTTGCCTTCTTGTGCCCATTAATGACATTATTCATCTATTGGATTCATGTTTTATGCAAGAATCCTTGTCAATTTGCCCTTGAAATTCATTCAGACTCTATATAATTTCAATACTAATTTGGATTTTCTCTTCCTGAGTCTTTTATACACTTCCCATTACCTTCTTTGTAGCTTTTCAATCCCTCTGCAAGATCTTTATTGATGTAATCAACTATACAAGATATACCTTGCTTCCCTATCCATTGGACCCTGGAATTATAATCTGCAACATACCCACATAGTATTATTAATAGGAAATATGATCTTCTTGTTAAGAATACCTTGACATAATACTCTCTTCTTGAGTGTTCCCCTGCTCATCAACAATTTTCTTTTATTAAAGCTCAACCCCTTTTTCCATTACCAAGTTGTTGCAATTCCAAATGTGCATCTATATCTATGCATAGGAACTATCATGAGTATCAACACTCTTTTTAAACCAATACTCACCTTTGGAATGTACCCCTACCATATGGATTTTTTTTTCCCAAAATTGACATTATTTGGAAAACTTTCACATTAAGCAATTGCATGGTTCATAATGTCCAATTTCTCTTTTCCCTGTAGCTTTATAAAACAACCATATGATTCCTTATCGAACTTAATCCTTATGTCATTCTATCCTCTAGATTACCTTTCCAATGGTTGTACTCATGCCTTCTTATGATTTCAGAGGTGAAATTTATGGCTCTTTGAAATTAATAGTTTCTCCCTTTTTGCACCTGTTTCATTGGTACAACAAATATCAAAGGCTAACTTCTTCCTTTTGTATAAAGAAATATAGAAATAACCATGAAAACTTTTATATTGAGCATTGATAGTATTCTTAATTTTGAATATAAAAGAACTCTCTGATTTGAGATCTGACGCTCCATCCATCTTCTTCATCAATTTGGATTTTTTAACTTTTTCCTTTAACAAAGAAAAACTGGAAAAAACTCCCCTAAGACAAATTTGTTCAGATTGATGACTAGATAAAATTTCTACTAAATAAAATTTTCTATATTGGTGATT
>JASDQU010739295.1:212064-233102 GCA_032191745.1 Picea mariana | reverse complement strand
ATCGTTTCTGTGTATTGAGAAGATTATGCTAGATATTTTACTGTTATTCTATTATTTCTAGCATTTCGTTTATGTTCTGCATATTTTATATATATGGTATCTTGCAAAATTGTTTGGTGCATAGTATATGCTAAGAGTAACAACATGGTTAAAATGTTGATAATGTTATTTTACATAACCCTATGAATATGAAATGGAATGGTTGATGAAAGGTCGACATAAAGTCTAGTACAAGAAGTGTCGGAGCACTTATAGATGACCAATGGGTCAGATTGACATCCAGAGGTGGATGGTAACAGTATGGGTATGGTTGATAGAATCAAGTGGTAATAAGAGAAGTCTTCTAGCCATGAAATGGAGTTAAGGTATGAAGAGAAGTTAGAATGGTTGTTTTTCTACCTTAGCTAGTGTTGTAACTACCTACTTATATTTTCTAAATTTTGGAATGCTTTTGTAACAGAAGGGACAGATTAGTTTTTTGTTGGTTGTTGCCATGAAAATAGCGAGAGATAGTTATGAATATTCATGTGAGACTGGTCATGTAAATGATTGTAAGCCTCACTAAAAAACATTGATATTAAAGTTAAAAAACCAATGTGTATGGATGTCATAGGAAAGGTGCAAATAGATAACTTGCATGTTGAAATTAATATGTGTATATATGCAAGAGGCACATNTATATATATATATATATATATATTACTTGGATTTGGAAAGTACACATCTTGCCTCACATCCTACTTGACCAGGAATTCATATTGTGCCTTTAATCTTATCTATCTATCTATCTAGGTAGGTAGGTAGATAGATAGATAGATAATCTTAACGGCACAACATGACTTCCTCGTCAAGTAGGATGTGAGGCAAGATGTGTACTTTCCAAATCTGAGTAATTCCATGGATGCATGGGTGACCCTATGTTGGAGGGTCTGAGTGTCTTGTTTAAATAATAGCTTGAGGAAGTGTGCCACTCCTCATAGAGAGCCAATATGAAATGCTAAAAGAGAAAATGAGCAAGAGTGATATGTTGTTAATGATAGAAGGAAATATGATGGTGCCTTTGAAGAATCACAAGTAGATGATTGTAAATAATCATGAATAAAATAATATGTAAATAAATATGCATATGAAATTGTAAGGTGTGCCTATGGTAGACACACAATACATGATGCATGTGGTTAAATGTATTAAAGAACAGTTCGAAAGCAAGATGATAACCTAGAGATACATGTTTGAATGTGTATTTGGAATGCATCATAAGAATGCATGCTTATATTTTGTATGGAATATTGGATAGAACTCTGAAATAATGAAGTTGATACTCACTCTATATTGATTTCATTTTAGACCATTTGGATATGCAACCAGAGAGTTTCATGATGAGACAGTTCCATGTGAAGGAACTGTATAAAGAGTTATGTCATGAGAATAGAGCTATAACCTTAATGACTATTGAGAATTGGGAAGTGGGTTGCAAGGCATATTTATATAATAATCTTGGATTACATTCTAAAATATAATGCATGCATAGGGAACATGCAAATCAAGTTAACCAATCTAATTAGTAAATGTGTAGAATGCAATGGTTTGCGATTAAATTTTGAACCAAAATATTATTGTTCTAGCATGTTGATTTACCAAAGAAAGTCAAGATGAAACTTGTTTGAAACTGCTCAAGGAATAGAGCAAGAAAATCCCAAAATGGATAGATTGTAGAAGCAAATAAGGAGAAAAGGAGGAATACTTTTCTCATTCAAAAAAAAACTATAATTTGCTTAAAAGAGTTGGATGCTTTAAAATAGAAGTTGTGAAAATAAGTACACTTGGTAAATGAAAGATAAAATATTGAATGTGTTTAAAATAATGGGCTTGGTTAAGCTATATTGTGTGAAGGTATTGAGGCCTTGAACTTAATTCATCTAGGTTGAAAGTTCCTTGATTGTGCAAAGGATTTGGAAGGAAGTAAAATCCCTTAACTCCTCTTTTGATGTTTATTGTATTTCTATGGGATGAGAATACTGAAATGTTGTTATGTGTAAATGTTTTGGCACGAGAATGTTGATAATTGTGTGATTGTATAAACAATTGAAAATTGATTGTGTTTGCATTCATGAAAACATTAATTATAATGTGATAGATTGCATGCAAATATGTTTGAACATAATTGAAAATGTTTTATATGTTTATGAAATGCATGTGAATTTGATGGATTCTTTTATGCCATTAATACCCAAATAGGATAAGATTTTATAAAGAATACCCTAAAGGATCGAGGGAGGAACCTCTGGAAATCAAGGATAAATAAAATCCTTCCATTAAATTCATGCACAAGATGTGTCATGGATGTATTAACATGAATGGTTATGAACAAAAGTGATCATAAACAACACCTTAGTTAATTCATTGATAAAGTGCATGATGACAAGAGTGGGAATTCATGGGATTTCCCTCATGGAAGGAGGACCTTCCAACATTCTACCAAAGTTGTAGAATGGTAAAGAAATAATGTTGGAATGTATTCATATGAAATTTTGATTTCATACAATATATGCTAATTTGAGGTTATGATTGACCTGA
This sequence comes from Picea mariana, assembly GCA_032191745.1. Taxonomy (NCBI): domain Eukaryota; kingdom Viridiplantae; phylum Streptophyta; class Pinopsida; order Pinales; family Pinaceae; genus Picea; species Picea mariana. Next base: position 230,525 of record JASDQU010739295.1, on the reverse strand, counting down.
AGCAGGAAGAATAGTCATGTTGTAATAATGAATGTGGATAGATAATCCACATGATGAGAGGTTGGTTGAGTCCCAACACACCAAGGAAAAGTGCCTAATATGAAAAGTCATAATCTGGTAACAATGCAAGGGTGCATTATGTGTGGATGTGGCCATGGACATTGACATATTGATTAAATTCATTTGATGATTGATTGCATTTGGAAAGCATGGTATGTTGAGATGAAGCATGAGAAAGGAATGATATTTCCTTGAATACATGAATGTAATGCATGTGTTAGAATACACAAATTAAGAATTGTTTGTGATGTCATTGTAAATGTACAATGAAGATGTATGTGCATGAGAAACTAACAATTTGTTGGTTGTGTGAAGATTGAAGTTGTAGGAAATATGGTCTTGGATATGGAAGTAGTGTAAGACCATAAGGGAGACCAATGTCTGGTGGTTATAAAATATCTAAATTATTATGAGAATGAATTATCATACGTGTGGAATCTGGTTCTTGTATGGAACATATCTGAAAATATAAATATGAAATGGAAACTTGTGTTTAACATATTTAAAAGAAAAAAATTATTGAGAAATTGACGATAGTATCTCACAATTTTCTGTATGCATGTGATACAGGTGAGATGAAATATATTTCCAGAGAGGACATATCATGGTTGTCAATTTGGAAATCATGGAAAATAGCTATGGTTGTGACATGAGAACCCTGTGACAAGTCATGATCCCCATATAATGATGTGTCATGGGGACACTGGCCAAAGGGAAGCTTTAGAGAAAGCGTGAGGAAAGCCTCAGCCATAAGACTCGATGAAGTCTCTGAAACTCTTCTTGTGCAAGAAATCCTTGGAAGGAAAGATGGATCACCAAAGGGACTATATAGAAGAGAAGGGGATGCCTAATATTGAGCCTATAGGGTGAGTGACCAAAAGGAAGGGGAGACTTCGATAGCTCATGTGTAAGACTCGGTGGAGTCTCTAAAATGATGTTAAGAGTTGACTGGGATCATGCACACAATGGGTACATCAAGGAAAAACAATGAGCCAAGTTAATGAGAAAACCATATGGATGAAAATCCATAAACTGCACTAATAAGTGCTATGTTGATTTTAATTTCCTCTTGAATTGTGAACAGTAATAAATTGTTTATGCATAAAATTATGAATTGACATGATTTTTGTTTGAAATTGGCGTAGGCATTTTCTAAATTCCAAGAGTCTGGGAAAGGAATAAACCAAGAAAAAGAAGATGATCCTGAAGAAATAGAAGAATAAATGTATGGCAGGCATTACTAAGAAAGAACATTGAGGATGGTGTTCCTTTGAAGGGGGAGGGGATTGTAACACCCCTTTCATAAACCATTGATTATGTGTAATTAATCATTGTTAACGATTTCCATGCCATGGAATGTGAACCATGTAAATGTATCATTTATTTAATAGAGACATCCAATAGTTGACTATGGGGGTGAAGCCATGAAGTATTGGCCATGATATCACTAGGGGAAAGAGTGAAGAAACCTAGAGAGGGGTTCATCATGCTAAGGATAACCCAAACCTCCTTGTTGATAATATTTGATATCCAGATTATTTTTCGTCGGCCCTAATTTCAAGAAAAATAAGTTAATGAGGAAGGGTTGGTGGTTCAGAAACCAACCACCCCCCATGAATATAGGTATGGGATATCAGGTTAGGACAGAAGAAACAATCAACTATAACTACAACAATGTACCATTTCCTGCAACAAATATTGACCACATAGGTTCCTTCTGAAAAAAGGAGGAAGACAGGTCCCAAAACTTCCTTTGTGGAGGCGTGAAAGAGAAGGCATGAAAGTAGAGAGAGAGGAGGGTTAACAACTAGAGGAGGAGATGAGATATGAGCTACGGGGGACACCTAAGGAAGAGAGTTGTTGCTACAAGAAAACGCATGAATGAGAACAGAAGTCCCTGGTGGTATCATGGCTTGGCACGGGGGTGGCCAGAGTGATAAGAGTGAATGCATATGAGCCTATGGTTGGGTGGAAAGGAGAACACCCATAGTCAGTTGGTTGGATACAATATTGTAAATAGAAACATATTCTTTTATTATGTACAATTGAATTGAAAATAAAGAACTAGTGCATGTACTTACACTAGGATTGTGTACATGGTTAATGAAATTGATGCTTGACTCATCGATAATCCCATATGTAGAGGTAATAATGGAATAGAATGAATGTTTGTCTCTTGTGAATGCATTCATAATTAGTTAATCCTATTTAAATGGGAATTAATTCCTTGTATTCCCTGCCCATCCATCACATTGTGTGGTGTGTGTTAGGACATGAATGAACACTCAACTGAATTGTATGAAAATTACTAAGATATCTGTGTAATTCTAAGACATATGTATGCTCTATAATATATATTCATTACAATAGTTCTCTTGTGAAAGGGAACCAGATCTATAAGTAAGAGGCATATTGTAACCCTGAGATAAGGAATTAATTGTAAAACCTAAAATCTTCTCCCTTCCCTTAACATGAAAGGGTCGTAAGGGAAATGAACCCTTGATGGGGTGCCTATGTAACAACTTATTAATTTATAGAAGATAGATCAATGGTCCATGGAAATAGAAAATAGATCCATGTGGAAGGAGTGGGGGAAGATTTTAGTTTTCATATCCTAAAATCAGGAACTATAATCCGTTAAATGCTTGATTGCATCGAAGAGAATCAATAGTCGTTGGATCTGAAGGTCGATATAAACTCCATTGTTGATCTATATTATGATAATATCGTTAGATCTCGGGATATTGATGGTTCTGCCTACAGGGGTACATTTGTAAGTCTTGATATTAGATATCTAGGGACCAAGGTTCCAGCCCCTAGTTCCATGCCCTTGCTACACAAGCATGAGAGAGAGAGAGAAATTTCATGTATGATGTATTGTGCCAACATGGCATCTAGGGTGTCACAGGGGTGACACTTTCCAGCTCATGTTTTGCAGATGATTTGAGTGTGGGCCTTATCAGGCTTGAGCCTTTGTATCATCACCTTGGATTGTCAACTATCATATCTACGAGATGAGAGATGTTAGTCGTAGATATTCGTAAAAGCTTGGGAGGGAGTGTAGCGTCCCAGGATACCAAAGCACCAAACCCCAAAAGAATTCTAAGTATAACCCCTTTGAAGCCTATATGTGTCGATGTCTAAGGACCAAGGTTCTATCCTATGGTTCAATGCCTTTAGTTATAAGCGTAAGCACGAATATAGGGAAAGCGACGTCAACATGACATGTCATGCCAAGTGGCAGATAGCGGCATGGACATGTATCAAGATGTGTCATGCCAGGTACATGCCTCGTTAGGTATATGTGTTAATTATGGCTCATTTAGGCATGGAGGCCTTTGGTTAGAGTCTTGAATATCAACCGTTAGATCTACCAGTTGAGAGATCTTGGTCATAGATCTTCGAGAGTCATAATCCAGTGGGATTAACATAATTAATTATCTTGTAATCCCTGAACTATGGACCCTAGGGAGTTTCTAGTTTACATAGGATTGGCAAGGTGATAAGGTCTCGATGTCCACTATTACCTAGTGGTGACGGGTGTCACCCTTAGATTTTAGACAATGGAATGATCTCCATTGTAGATCTTGGAGGAAAAAATTTAATCAGACCCCAAACCGCGGGAAGTTATAATGTGTAGAAGAATGGTAAAGAACCGAGGTCCGATATCTGTTGAGAAGAGAATCTTCGATCTGTGGATTGATGAGAAAATCTCCATCGTCCAATCCTTTAGGCCACTACAACACCCAAAAATTCTCGATAGTGATGTGTCATGCTATGAATAGCCCACGTGTTGTGACATGGGAGGGTGATGTGTCACACATTTACAGTTCCATGTGTCACATCGATTTGGCACATTTGGACATAGATCCATAGGAAAAATTGGTGCCATGTGTCGAGTGGTATGGGTGCCAAGTGGCATGACCAGATAGGGCCATGTGACCCAGGATGGTATTTATATATCAGATCTCAAACATCAGGAGGTTTTGGAAAAAATATGTCTTAGGAAAGTGCATATAATTGATGCTTGATAGATTTGAGGTGACATTGGGTGATGTCACTCGACTAATGCATAGTGTACAAGTGTTGGAGTATGGTTGGACAATTCATGCATTATGTGGTGATGTGTGTACCACGTCAGACCACATGGATTTCCACACGTTGCAAGGTGATCATGCCACATGTCAAGTGGTTTTAGTATTTTCAGACAGATCTCCATGGGAGAAACTTTTTCCATATGTCACAAGATGATATTGGCCACGTTCTATGCCATGGTTAGAATAGTTGGCATGATAGGACAGGGTCATGTGTCCTAGGTTCCATATCATCTCATATCGGGAATTTTTTGTTGTGCGAATAGTGGAAGGGGTCGATGTCCTAAGATCCTATGGATTGATGTCCTGAGATGAAATTAGATGATGCCACCATCCCTATGTGTGATGGACAAGTGTCAACACCTAGTTAAAGTGGGTCTCGTGAGAATTTTGGAGCAAGTGTTGAATGTGGTAAAGGGTCAAGGGATGATAAGATGAGGGCCCAGTGGAATTGGTGGAAAGTGCCACATATGCACTAAGGAGTGATGTGTTATGAAACATTAGTGCCATGTTATATGATAAAGGTGAAGTGGAGCCATGTAGGTGCCATGTGGAAGTAAAGAATTATTTGGCCAATAAAGACCCTAAATCTTTAAAAGGCCAAAATTTTTTATCTAAAGCTCTATTTTGAGCAAAATTACAGTCGTTGGAAATCTCTCAATGAGAAGAAGATGTTGGTGTCCCTTTTAAATGGATTCAAGGAGGTTCATAAAAGGTGAAAATTTAATAACCCATTCCTTAAAAGTGTACTTAGGGGGTTGAGTATCTTGCGCTCTCTAGTACTAGCCCTTATTCTTCCTTAATCATCATGGTCCTCAATAAAGAAGGTACTAGGTGCATGTGTCTTGACTTTCAATCTCTGAAAAAACTGAGATTCAAGGATAAGTTTCCCATTCTATTCACTAATGACCTTTTGGATGATCTCAAGGGTGCTCAATTATTCACCAAACTTGATCTTTTCTTGGGCTATCACTAAAATCACATGAAGGAGATATCTAGTCCTAAAACTTATATTCACACTAATGAAGGCCATTTCAAGTTCTTGGTGATCCCTTTTGGATTTTGCAATTCACCTTCCACCTTATAGAGTCTCACGAACAAAATATTTGAACCCTTTCTTAAACATTTTGTCCTTATCTTTTTTGATGACATATTGGTCTACATTAAAACTTGACAAGCCAATTTCATCCATGTGGATAAGGTCTTACAACTACTTGTTGATCGTCACATCTTTCTTAAGTGGTCTAGATGTGATTTTGGTGTCTCTGAAGTGGAATATTTGGTCCATATTGTTAGTCATGATGGTGTGCACATGGATCCAAAGAAAATTGAAGTGATTAAGGATTTGCATTGCCCCAAAGTGCTTAAAAGTTTAATAGGTTTTCTTGGTATCACTAGTTATTACAGAAAGATTGTAAGGAAACATGGTAATATTGTATATCCCCTCATAACCTTTCTCAAAAAAATGGTTTCAGTTGAAATGGCATTGTAGAATGGGCCTTCCAAGACTTGAAGAATGATATGTTTACAACCCTAGTATTTTCTTTGCCTAACTTCGCTAAGACATTTCTCTTGGAATGTGATGCCTTGGGTAAAGGCCTTGGATTAGTAATCATGAAAGATGGACAACCAATGGATTTTACTAGGAAACATATATGTTAGAGGAAATTGGGAAAATCAACATATGAAAAGGATATGATGGCTATATTCCATGCTATGGATATCTAGAGTCCATACCTACTTGGACAATGTTTCTAGATTAAAAAAATATTCACAACATAAAATACGTTTTGGAGAAAAGTTTTTATTCGCCTAAGAAACAAAAATAGGTCACCAAAAGTGTTGGGATATGACTTCTCTTAGAAATAAGAACGTGGTAGAAAATGATTTCTCTTAGAAATATGAAGAGGAAGGGTCCCTCTTTTCACTCTCCTGCATAGTATTATTGTAGTTGAATGATGCCCACATAGAATGGTTAACAAATCTTGAGATCACTAGCATGATCCAAAAAATTCAAATGGAACCCCACGCATATTAGGGATACATTTGGAAAAGTGAAGAGATTCACTATAAAGGGCATCTTTATTTGAACAAGAAGTCAACACTTAAATCATGGGTATTATCTAAACTACATTCCTCTCACTTAACAAGTCATTCAAGGTTCCATAAAACATATGAAAGGGTCTCTTTTTAAAAATGAATAAGGACATCCACAAATTTGTGGTAGAGTGTAATATTTACCTATGACACAAGGGAGAGATAGTGAAACCTCTAAGTGAACTACAACATTTATGTATTCCACTAGTTGTATGGATTACCATTTCCATGGAATCCATTATGGGGTTAAAAAAATATGGAAATAAATATGTAATCATGGTTGTGGTTGATTTCCTCTCCATATATGCTCATTTTTGTGCTCTAAAACACCCCTTCAAATCCTTTACGATTGCTCAAGTATTCATGGATAATATCTTTAAACTCCATGTTATTTCATTGTTGTAGAGTTATCTTTCCTATGGATAGGTGAGACCTCTCATTTATCTTCCCAAGATCAATGATAGGTTATTGATAGATCACTAATGGTTTCCTCTAGATATGAAGTACATACRCTTTKGTTATGCTAAAAGAGGAGAGGTAAAATGTACCTTTTCCTGATAGTTATCCTATAGCTTCCCATGGTGATGCTTCTCCCAGATCTACTTGTTGGCTCCTGCAGCATGTCACCTACAAACAAGACAAGAATCAAACTCTGATCAAAATATTTTAAGCATAAAYAGGTAAATTATGTACCAAATCTAACCTACCTTAATCAAAAGAAGATACATCTATCAATGTAATATATGCATCAAACATATATCACACCAAATTGGAAGGGAAAACCATATATCTATATTAATCAATGGAAAAGTACACCAAGTGAAGATACCTTGAGACTTGTTGAATCACTCCTCCAACTCCAAGCACCTTGATAATTCCTTCTTTATATTTATTCAACAATGATATTTGAGCTCTGAAGACAATAGAAATGTCTCCTTGGCTATTTTGGAAGCATAAGCTTGTCTTGAATTATCTTGAGATTCTTTTTACTTATTGATTTGGGCTTATTTTATATATTGAGGTAGGATATTATAGATATAGGTTTGAAGCTTGGAACTTGATGAATAATAGGTCAAGCACAAGTTCCAGAGCTCATGATGCATCATGGCTAGCCTATTCCATTTGGATCTCCTTGAAATTCTTCAATTATAGAAGATTCAATAGGTGGTTTCTTGTTGCACAAGGGAAACTAGTGACTAGTCACATGTTGTAAGAGGGAAACTAGCAACTGTTCACACCTTGCAAGAGGGAAAGGTGCGACCGTGCACAAAAACGGGGATTTTTTAATGTTGGAGAGTATTTTTTGGTATGATGACACCAATAGGTCCATGATGAGGCCTAGGGTGACAAACAGGGGTATAATATATGACCCCTAATGTGTGAGGTTAGAATAGGAACTAATGGTAGAAAGACATTGCCAGTCATACATATCATCCAAATAAGGAAGGATATTGAAGAACAAGGAACCAATGAGTACCTGAAAGAGTCATCAACCAAATATATATATATATATATATATATATATATATATATATATATATATAACTCAGNNTATCTATCTATCTATCTATCTATCTATCTATCTATCTATCTATCTATCTATCTATCTATAGATAGATAGATAGATAGATAGATAGATAGATAATTCCTGAGTTAGGCATACCCATGCTCAGATGTAGAAGAAAGCATGGGAACCAACAAAATACACTATGGATCCATGAAATGATATGCAAGACCATGGACATGAAAAGGTACATGGTGGATCCATGTTATCAAAAATATCATGGCCATGAGAAAATACAATGTGGATATATGTCATATTATACATCAAGAAGACATCTAACACCAATGTCTTCTTCAAAATTGATATGCTCCATCGCAACTTAGGAGGGGTAGAAAAAAGCAGTGATTCCCCCCTAGTCACAAGATATTCAATCCAATCTCATCGATGGTGCTACAACATGCAAATAGATGAGATGATGTCGAGCATGCACGTAGAAACTGTTTGATTACTAGTCATTGAGTTATATCATTAACAAACATGAGGGTATCCACCACTAATGAAAATGGACCCCAAGGTACCTAGTACAATATAGCAAGTGTGAATAGAGTAGTTCACATCAAAAACTAGTAGAATCGATCAATCAGGAGCCAATGATATAAAACCATTGTTGATCATGAGGAGATCTGCCATTGGGGATTGAAATTTCCAAGGTACTAGCTAGTTTCTAAATCCCTTTCCTAGATAATTTTTTGTTGTTGATACGAGGATATCCTTCGAAGGAGGGTCTTAATGTATCCCCCATCAATTGACATGAAACAATAACCAAGAGATATTTTCAAGAGATAGAATCACCAAGTACAACTGACATGGGGATGGTTGACAGGGTCAACAATAATATAGAATGGATGACTTATGATTCACTTCCCTTGAAAATTTAACACACCATGTCGATTACTTGGCAATATTGACTTAAGAGAATGAATGATAAAGTGTGACAATGTAGGAGGAATTGAATCACTCTCCATAGTGACTGGAAGAGTAACTAGTTGGAGGAGTATATGACTCATAATCACAGTACGACTCCTAGGTAAGATATAACCCAATTGTAAGATGAAGATGAAAATAGGTTCCATGTTCAAGGGTGAAAACGATTGATGATTTCCACTTTTTTTTCAAATGGATCAAGGTATAACACCCTCCCCCCCTCCCACACCCTCTTTTTGTTTTTGAGTGTCTCCTTCATGGTTTTATGAGTGCGAAAGAGAGATAAAAGTATGCTCTATAGTTTCTTTTCCACATTTTTATGAGTGTGGAAAAGAGATAAAAGTGTACTCAATGGTGTCTTTTTCATGGTTTTATGACCATGAAAAGAGTTAAAAGTGAGCTTAATTGTGTCTTTTTCATGGTTTTACAAGCATGAAAAAGAGTTAAAAGTTAGATTGTTTGGAGAAAAAAAGTGGCTCCATGGCATGTAGCTACATTCCAAATGTGTGCAACCATCCTATGCAAAGAAAATGCAAAAACGGACTAAAAAATTAATTCCCACTCATAGCAGTGGTTTTCTCCAAGGGTAAGGGTTGCCAAACAAAAGCAGGTTAATGTAAATGGCAAGAGGTCAAGAGTGATTGTCGTGGTGGTAAGTGCAGTAAAGCTGAATATCAACGTAATAGTAGGCACCAAGACATAAGTAGTGATATGCATATGCAACCATTAAGAAACATAGAAATGATGGGAACCCCTTTGGGACATGGCCATAAAAACAATAAGAGAGAAGTATGAAGCTCACCTATTAGTCGTGGTATCTCTAAATAAGTCTTCCTGGGCATAAAAATAATTATAGAATGGGAACCAAATGGAAAATATGGGTGCTAACTAGGGCACCCATGAGTGGTAGGCACTACCACACAAGTTACAATGTGAAAAATAGAAAGGATAATGTCGCAAACTGGTGAGATCGAACATAAGGAATTGCGATGGAAAAGGACATGGTTAATAATGCAATAACAGGGTGTAGGGGAAAATGTATCCCTATATTCTAGTTAGAAAATGTACATCATGGCTTAGTGGATGTCACCATAGAAAATATCACACAAAACGTCATTGAGTCTTGTAAAACACATCCAAAAATACTAGACTCAAGGTTAAAATGCATAGTGAAATATTTTAAAAACAATATCATGATGTACTGTCTCTCTACTTTGTAAACATATGGTTCATCTCTTACTTATGGTTTCAAATGACGTGATTGAATTCCCATGTGTATGTATATGCATGCTTGTATTAATGCTCAATTATTTTGATAAATGCCAACATAGATATCTAGCAAATGAACCAATGTACGTAACCTCATGGTCTCACCTTGGGTATTCCTATGATGAGGGCCAAGGGGATCCTACTGACATATGAAAATAAAGAACCAAACATGATAATAATTTAACCGAATCAACCCACATGCGAAAATAAAAATCACTCACATCTCACACCTATGTACAAGGTACTATGCATCCTAAAATTTTATGCAAAGTAGATCCCATTTCTAGGCACAGGCCAAGGATTCCTATCATAATCAATGAACCCATGGGCCATTTTCAACATCATGTGGCACACCATTATGGGGCCATGCCACATAGGATCAAATTTCCACATTCCTAAATCTTCATGATTCCAATCATAAATTAGAACCAAGTCATTGTCAAGAACTACTCAAATACAAACATGGTGAGCAGTCTCATGATCTATTGAAACTCCTTGATGATTCCCATCAAGACATGAATGAGGTATGAGACACTCATATTCGGTATGCTTGAGAGAGGAAAATTGGGTGGCAAGTTCCAAAAAATAAATTCGAGGCTCAAATTGGTCGAGACTTGACATTTCACTAGATGATCCAGAAAATGCCCATTGTCCTAAATCAAGAATCTTGATGTCACCCTCATTTATTCCAAGTTGGGAAAAATAGATGATTGATGATTCTGATATTCCATTGTCTTATCAACTGAATCCACGACCTCCATTATAGCCTCATTTGAAGGAAACTCAATATCTAGGAAGTCATTCGAACTTGAAGAGTTATTAACCTGAGTGGGAAAGGTATGCTAATGATATTATATATTGGGATGGATTTTATGACCAATGTCAGTAGATTCCAATTGAATTACCTAATAAATTACTGGTACCATGTCCCAATAAGGGAAAAATCAGCATAAAGGATCCTTCTCAGAAGAAAATGAACACTTAGGATATCATGCCACATAATTCACTTGTGGCAATGTAGAGTACACCTGAATACTAAGAACATAAAATAGGGTAGCATGGTCTAAATTTGAATAAGGATGGTTCTTATCAGATGCAAGTTGATCTATGATGACAATTCTTCTATTTTCAGAAAAATACATCACTTGAAAGAGAATAAACACCACAACATTAATAGCATATACATAAGCATTCCCAAGAAGCATATTGAATTATAATGGTCCATTGTGTCAAAGGAAAAAATAAATGGGTTCAATAGGTTGGGTTTGTTACAATTGGTATAAGAGATTTGATTGCAACACCGGGATTGCAAGGGTCTACTACAAAAAAAAAATAGAGTTGTTATCTATGTTTTAGTTGGGAAAATTTGTGGAATCAAGCAAAACCCCTAATTTTGTGTCGTATTCGAGTCGAAAATTGATATGGGTATGTCGAGATTATAAATTCAACAAGTGATTTTTGGTCTTGGAGGCCAAAATGGCCAGATATGTGGCAGTTGCACGGGTGTTGGGGATATAATTAAGTTCACCAACAAAAATATGTAAGGTTGAAATCCCCTAATATTTGTTCTTTTCACTTGGATTGTTGGGGTGTTTGGTTGCAAAGGTCGATTTGATGTCTTAGAGGTTGAATTCGGCTTAGAGAGTCGATTTGAGTGTTTCCGCACTAGTCATGATAGTCCCAAGTTCACAAGTTCGAAATTATGGGAAAATTGACTAATTGTCGAAATGTTCTTTTGTGGTTGATACAAAAAGTGCCGGAGAAGGAAAGTCTTTTTTGGCCAATACAAGGCATATCAGCAAAGAAAATACTTTTGTTTCACAATGTATCTATGAATATATATCTTTACAAGTCTCTAATAAAGGAGTGTATTTGAAAAAAAATGTCTTTCTAAGTCATCAATAAAGGAGTGCACCAGTGAAGAAAGATATTCTCAAGTCATCAAAATGTCAGCAAAGAAAGATATTCTCAAGTCGTCGAAATGTCAACAAGGAAAGAAGATCATGTGATGAAATCTTGGTGAGTAAAGAAATTCTTTCACTGAAATGTCGTATAGGAAAGAAGATTCGACATTGGAATTTCAACGAGGAAAGAAGATCCTATGTCAAAACATCAGCGAAGAAAGGAGATACTGTGTCGAAACATTGATGAGGAAAAGAGGTTCCAATGCCTAAACATCAACAAAGAAAAGTATTTTGGATGTTGAAATTGTTGATATTATGATAGCTGTAGGAGGTATTAACCTCTACCTATAACCTTTTATGAGACTATAATATTTTGGGAAGCAAGAGAAACTCTAAAGCATTGGATAATAACCCTAGAAGGCAAGTCGACTCAAGATAATAATTTATATTAAATTATTATCCTCCAAAAGTACAAGTCGGCCCAGTTATGTCACTTGGAATACTATAAATAAGATGGTGCTAGACCTTATTTGACACACTCTCATAACTCACACAAACTAGTGGTGCGCAAGTTTTGGAGTGCAGCTGCAACTACTGCAACTGGGATTTTGGTCTTTGGTTATGGTTTGGACATTTTTCCTTGGTTATGGTTTGGATTCTCTACTTGGTGCACTAGCTTTGGAGAGACGTAAGCTACCTTGGTTGGCTATTGTCTCTAAGAGTTTTCTTCTGGAATTATTCTATCTGTCAAGGTTAAGGTGCTCGGGGGTGGCTTCAGCCTATAGATGGGTGACAATATTGCTATATTGTCTATGGAAAAATTAGCACATCTCTTTATTTATAATAGGTTATGCTCCCACACTATCTTCAGACAGTCTTACCACTAGAAGATAGATTGGGAAGTTATTTGTTAAGCTCATTATGGCACCAGTTACAACTACAACTAGGTTTTCATATTATGCAACTGCAACAAACCCTAACCCTTGTGTTTGAGCACTTATGATGAAACATTTGACCTAATTCCTTGACATCCTAGTGTGCCCTAGCCTAGCGCACCTCTTGGTACTCTCAACTAGCAAAAATGTCAGGTTTAGATTTTTGGTCAAAGTCAAAGTCAAAGTTTCAATGGTCAAATTCAAAGGTTGATTGGTCAAAGTTAAAGGTTGACTTATGGTCAAATTGATTTTGTGGTCAAAGTTGAAATTTTAAATTTTCTAGCTTGTTCTAATCATTGAATATTCTGATTGAGTTTTTAATCCCTTCTTGTCAAGATGGTATCTAGTTTCAGATTGGAAGACAAGCTGGATGATGCTACAAGGTTTCAAATGTATGCACTTTTATATCCTATCTAATTTATATCATCTAGAAAAACATGAGTGTGTTTGCACAGAAAGTACTAGAGACCTTGTCCAAGCTGTAATCTTGGATTCAATGCATCAATGCATTCAGAAGAACAAGCGCACCCTCCATAGCAAGTGAGGCTTCATGTTCCAAATTTGATCAAATTGTTAAAATTTATATATATCAACGGTGGTAGTTGCTACATTACAAACTATGAAAGCAATCTTTAAAATATTTTATTATTGTTAGGTGCAATGAATACTTAACTACATATGAATACTATTGATATAGATGCTTATTGTACTTCTTCACAAGATGAACTAACATATCCTCCAGATAGATATTTCTTGTTTTCTCTTGTTGTTCTTGTTCTAGGAAGGTACCCTTGTGAAATATGTTTGATGAACAATCCTTGTGGAAGATGTCATAGAAGAAGTTCATAAGGATGATACAACTTCCAAATGGGCAGCAATCAGAATAGATAGAAACAAACTTAAATATACTCAGAGGAGTCAGACTTGAAGGAAGTCAAGAATCAAAAGGAAACCAAAATAGGTTTGTGACACTTTGTAGAAATCAAAGAGATATGCAGTAGACGGAAGCATGTACTCTCTCAGATAGAGGGAGTTGATCACAGAATTCCAAAAAAAGAGCATGCATAGTGTTCATTCAAGAATGAAGCTAGGATTAGGAGGGAGTTAATACCCAATGATATGATCCATTGAAGAATAATCTGTAAAGACTATGAAGTATCTATCGATGCTATTCATTGGAAGTGGTAGCCATGATAAGCAACACGTGTTCAGTTTGACTCTAGAAGAAGTCTTCTTTGAAAAGAATCTTTGAATATCCTTGGTTGTCCATCTACATTTATGTTCCTATGGCAGAAGGAAAAAAGTTGGAGCCTTCAGGAAAGAAGGGATTGTAATCTATAGAAGATTCCATGGACTCCAACATTGAAGAGAAACATGAGGAAGAACATGAAGATTCCAAGAAAGAAAGAAAAGTTAGAACAACCAGTTGAACCAATTTCAACCCACTAGAAGCAGTCAAGTAGAAGAAATGGAAGGAAGTTTTGAGGAAGAACAATGTTTGTGAAAATTTGTGAAAAAGACTTAAATCATTGATAGATACAAGATAATACTTAGGGATAGAGGGTTCTCCCAGAAGGAGGGAGAAGACTATGATGATAGCTAGTTCCAGTAACCAGACATACCTCTACCTGAGCCATTATATCTCTTGTAGTATACATGGGTCATATTTTACATCAGATGAATGTAAATATTGTTCTTCTCAATAGAGTAATTTAAGAAGAAGTGTATGTAGAGCAAACTCAAGGTTTTGAGGTATACGAGAAAGAGATCCTTTTATGTAGATGGAAGAAGACCCTGTATGGATTCAAGCAAACTTGGTGTAGAGCCTCTCATGTACAACAGAAGTGTGGTGAAAACTTCTTATGACAGAGGAAGTATATTGAAATGGTTCTTTAGAAGTATGGGATGATAGATTGCAAATCCATGGAAAACTCCCATGATGACAGATCTGAAGAAGTTGAGAGACTCCGATCCAGTAGACCCATCTCTATATCAAAAATTGATTGCCTCGTTAATGTATTTGGAGAATACTCAGCCAAATATTTGTTTTGTGGGATGTTTGAGTTATGATATACAATTGCATGGATTTATCAATTCATATTTGGCAAGGAGTGCAGATGACATAAGAAGTGTTATTTGGATATGTTTCAGTTTGAGCTTTACCACGATGTCATGGGCTAGCAGTAAACAAAATTTTGTTGCACTCAGCACTGCAGAAGCAGAGTATATTGCAGCTTGTGATGCTTGTACGGAAGTAGTGTGGCTCTGTAAGTTGGTTTCTGGACTGTTTGATCGGGTGTTGGATTCGACTATGATATATTGTGATAATCAGAGTTGTGTGAATCTTTCAGAGAACCCGATGTTCCATGACAGGTCGACACACTTTGAGATTGAGTATTATTTTCTCCTTGATAGAGTCCAGATGGGAGAAGTGGTTATCCGGTATATCTCCACAGATGAGAAAATAACAGATATTTTGGTAAAGCCTCTGTCCAAGATGAAAATTTAGCGTACTTAAAGGAAAAACCGGTACTCATGGAGATGACTTCCTTATTGGAAAAGGAAGAGATTAATCCCAGGTTGGAGGGAGATATGATATGTTATTTATTAATGGGTAGTCATTTTCCAATTTGGAAAATGGTCCAGGTTGGGCAGTCACCTTCCAGTCCAGAAAGTGGCCCAAGATTTATGACAGACAGGAATTTTCCAATTCGAAAAATGGTCCAGCTCAGACAGTCATTTTTGTAATGAAAATGGTATGATAGATTTTTGATGTACCATAGACAGAAATTCCCCTTGTGGCCAGTGTGGGGGAATGGTCTAGGACAGTCATTCTTCTTGGAATTCACTCTAAGTAGTGGTCAAGCAGAATGGTTCACATCTCCTGGTAGTCATTATTTTGAAGTTCAAAGTTGTGAGCAGTTTTCAAGAATGGTCCATTATAGGAGGTTGGTGTAGGACAGTCATTTCCATAAGAAATGTTCTAGAAATTCATTCCCTAGGGAAGACTCATTCTCTCTATATTGCACTTTGATTAGTGCTGGAGGGATATCCCAGCTAGGCGAATGGTCTAGGTTCATCATTCAGGGACAGGAATTCCCTAGGACAGACTCAGTCTCTTTAGGTTGCACTATGATTAATTTCGGAGGAATGGCCCAGATAGGTTAATGGTCTAGGCTCATAAACCAGGGACATTTATTATTCTATTCTTGGTAAGAATAGTATAGATATCCCATGGTTGATGTTTTACTTTCTGAGGTAATATGATCTTCCAGATCTCACAGATGTGAGTAGAAGAATGGCCCAAATGACTCAATTTGTATCATGATATTGTTTATGTAGGCTGATATCAGATGAAATGATTTTTGTGGATATTGTATCTCTCTGGACAGTAGTTGTATGCTACTATGGTGGATGTGATCCACTGGTAGTGAATTTGTGTTACTGGTTAGTAGTCATGTGCTACTAGGAGTGTTTGTGTAGCAATGGATAATAGTTGTATAATACTATGGATAGATATAGGTGTGGCTCTATTGGATAGAATTATAGAAACAGTATGCTACTATCTAAGTTCCATGGAGACTACCACTAGTGTTGGAGTTGATTTCCAACTAGATGGATAGTCGGATTATTGGTGGAAAAACATCCTCCTTATGGAGGATGGTCCAAGTTGAAATATTGTTGGTAGATAGACATTCTCTCTGTGGAAAATGGTCCACATTGACAGATTGTTGATATACCATGGACAATTATTTTTCTAGGACGTATTTATGGATTAGAAGAATGGTTCGTTTCCATGAGTTCACAATATTGACCAAAGCGGAGAAATTGGTACAGGAAATACATTTTCCCTAAGTTCACAGTAGTGGTTGGAGGGAAAAATGGTCCAAGCCAGTTATTCTTCTACGGCATATTTCTAGATTAGAAGAATGGTCCTTGTAGCCCATGGTGTGGCTTTCAGCATCTATTGGAATAGTTATTCTTCTAGGACATATGTTCGAAATAGAAGAATGGGTCTTGTATCACTCTGTGGAGTGAGTGACTTATTAGCATCATGCATGATCACTCAGATGGAGTATGGCTTCGAGAGATGATGTAGTTGATTCTATCAGATGATACTGATAGGGATGATGTTTCTCGTGAGTTGATCTATGTGATCATGAGATAGCATGTGTGGCTATGATGATGCTACCGGTTGAATGGTTCGTTTGTGCTCAAGACCATTTCCTTTAATACATCCCTAGCTAGGAGGGAGTGTTGATATTATGGTAGCTACGGAAGGTATTAACCTCTACATGTAATCTTTGACGAGACTAGAATATTCCAGGAAGCAAGAGAAACCCTAAAACATTAGATAATAACCCTAGAAGAAAATTCGGCTCAAGATAATAATTTATATTAAATTATTATCCTCCAAAAGTAAAAGTCGGCCCAGTTAGGTCACTTGGAAGACTATAAATAAGAGGGTGCTAGACCTCATTTGACACACTCTCACAACTCACATAGAATAGTGGTGTGCAAGTTTTGGAGTGCAGGTGCAACTACTGCAACTGGGATTTTGGTCTTTGGTTATGGTTTGGAATTTCTGCCTTGGTTATGGTTTGGACTCTCTTCTTGGTGCACTAGATTTGGAGAGACGTATGCTACCTTGGTTGGCTATTAGTTCTAAGGGTTTGCTTCTGGAATTATTCTATCTGTCAAGGTTAAGGTGCTCGGGGGTGGCTTCATCCTATGGTTGGGTGACAATATTGTTATATTGTCTATGGAAAAATGAGAACATCTGTTTGTTTCTAAAAGAAACTTTGGTGAGGAGAAAATATCTTTGATCGTTGATAAATGGTATGTATCGATGAGAGAGAAATATCTTTGATCGTCAATAAAGGTCGTGTATCGGTGAAAGAGAAATATATTTGATCTCAATAAGAGAGAAGTATCTTCGATAATCTATAAAGGTCGTGTATCGGTGAGAGAGAAATATAGTTGATCAGTGATAAAGGAGAAGAGAATAAATAAAGAACAGAAAGAAAATAAAGAGAGAAAGAGGAGGAAAGGGAAGGAGAAAAACAGAAAAGTTTACAAAAAACGTCTAGAGCCAAAAACTTTTTTTTTCCATAATAGGAGTATTTCAACTTATATTTAGATGAAATTTAAGGGATTTTTCCACAGTGACAAGGGCTACAATAGTGTCAGTGAGGGCCACTAGAAAAAATGTCTTCAATTTTTTGAAAAGCATAAATTAGTGGATTTTGAATATCAGGGTTGTGTTTAGTGACCGGGACCCAAATTAAGGTGAAACTTTTATAGATAGATCAAAAATAAAGGATGAATATGCCCATTTCGGATTCTCAAAAAATTCAAAAGGATTTGGAGTGGAGATGCTCAAATATGAAAAAATCCACTATTCATAGGCACAGATTCCCAAACAAGACTAAATCCACTATTTGCGCAGACTTTTGAGGATTTTTGAAATCTTCGGAGGAGGAAAAGGGACCCCAAATCACCAATATAGAAAATTTTATTTAGTAGAAATTTTATCTAGTCATCAATCTGAACAAATTTGTCTTAGGGGAGTTTTTTCCAGTTTTTCTTTGTTAAAGGAAAAAGTTAAAAAATC
>JASDQU010739295.1:161027-192099 GCA_032191745.1 Picea mariana | reverse complement strand
ACTTTGAGAAACGGTGGCCTTCTGAAGTACTTTCGTATCCCAGGCATGAGGGCCCAAGTCAGGTTATTAGAGTACCTTGTGCATATGTGGGATCCCGATCAACAGGTATTTCATGTAGGGGTCCACACACTGTCCTTATATATTGAGGACATTTACTTCTTGACTAGATTGTCACGGCATGGGTACCACGTGAGCCTGATTGGTAGCAGAGGTGGTGGGCTTCCCATGAGTGAGTACTATCGCTTACACTATGTTCCCAAGGCAGAGAGGATGAAAGGGAAAGTAGCTATTTGGGGAGTATGGGATTTGACCCTTCATACTATCCTGTTCACCATTGCTCTCATGGCTAGGAGATTCGCTCCTCACATGGCACTGCAGAGTTACTTTCAGTATGCTATAGAGTGTACTGAACCTCAGGTTTTTAATTGGGAAGATGCAGTGCTTCGTAGCATAAAAAGGCAGTTGACCAAATGCAGACAAGGCAATCTGAATAAATTCGGGTACGGATCTTTGTTAGTGTCCTTCTTTCTCGAGAGGGTTCCATTACTGAGGCTGCAGGTGGAGTGGAATTTACCGGCTCCCAGGGATCCAAGAATGTTGAGATGGTGTCAGCTCATGGCCTGGCAAGTAGTTGGACCAATTATCAAGTATGATGATACCTTCTTTGACTGGTTGCAACCACAGATGTTGATGGTTGATGATTATTCTTATTCCGGGTTGGATTTTCGAGGAGATCCGGACTTAGTCCTGCCATAGGATGCTCAGTGGGGGGAACTTGGTAAGAAGTACACAATTTTTTCCTTTTTAAATATTTTTGTGAATTTTATCATATTCAAATGTTTTTGTATGTTCTTCCAAAGACTAAATAYGAAATCGTTGTTGATGACATAGATGTGGGACCTTACCGACCTCCTRGTACTTCTCCCATTCAGGGAGAGGAGAAGTAGCACCATTGCCACAATGGGAAGCCGAGGATTATCAAGCAGTGGAACAAAACCTAGAGGGTTTGACAACAGATATTCCATACATGCCTCTTGGAGAGGTTCCACGACGCGATCAGCATCATATAGTAGGAGTGTCAGAGTCCATGAGTCGAATGCTCCATAGAGTTTCCCGGGCAGTCGTGTGTTACCATGAACATCATCCATGATGTCACTTTGTAGAAGCTATGAGCTTCAGATTTTGACATTTTGGTCTTCAGAAAAAAAATTCTTATAAAAAACTCTTTTGATCGTTATATATACAAACGGCTTCTACCGGTTTATCATGTGTTATGAAAATTGATGTGATTGATTTATAAATGATCCAAATGTCTGTCTAATACATAGTTAGCCAATGCATCAGTTAATGTATTTAGACATCTAGGAATATCTTGATATGCAATGTAATCAAAATAACATTCCAAGAGGCGAATTCGCAAATACACCCGTAACAAAGTAGGACTTCAAATAGTATAGACATTACTTAACTGTAGTACTACAAGCTGCGAATCGAGTCGTACAACCAAATGACGGATTCCGATTGAGATAGCATCAACCAATAATTCAATAATGGTGCTATACTCTGCAATGTTGTTGGTCACACGGCCGAGACACACACCTCATAAGGAGACAAGTTCATTTGTAGGAGCGTAAATTTCCCATGCAGCGGAAGCAAGGTTCTAAGTACTACGACTAGTGCCATCAGCGAAGCCAATATAGGGTAGCAAAGACTCCGACATCTGGAAATCAAACACAACATCACATAAGGGAAAAGACCAGATAACGACAAAAGCAAGCTATAATAACACACAAGAAGTATGATACAATAAAAATACAAGTACTCGTGCACAGATGATTTTATGCATAGTACTTCTTCAAGTACAACCCGTTCCTGGGTTCACTCAAAGGGATACCATCGTAATCTACTAACTCATAAGATCCCTTTTCCAAAACTCATTGAACGATATAAGGACCTTGCCACATGGCTTCAAATTTTCCAGCTCCTAGCATATCTCGATCTTGATCATAGAGGAGAACTAGATCTCCTATGGAGAAAATACGAGGCTTGACATGTTTGTCATATTGGGCCTTGACACGTTGCTTCTGAGATTCTATAACTAGGGTAGCATTGTGTCGAGTTTCATTTAATCGCATAAGATACAATAGACGTTCTTCCGCAGTAGAAGTGTTTGGTAGGAGTTCAACAGCTAGTTTTAAAGAGGGTATCTCGCATTCAATCGGGAGAATGGCTTCCACACCATAGACTAACCAGAAAGGTGTAAACCCAGTGGTGGACTTGACGGATTTCCGGTAAGCCCACAATGCCGAAAACAACATTGTGTGCCAACTTGTTTTATGAATCCCTATCATTCGTCGGAGCATAGTTATGAGAACTTTGTTAATTGCTTCGACCTGGCCGTTGGCTTGTGGGTAATAGGGTGTTGATTTATCATGGCGAAGACCCAACTTGTCAGTAAGTTTAGACATCATGAAGTTTCTAAAGTGGCTACTGTGACTAGTGACGATAGCTTGGGGAACACCAAAACGAGCTATGATGTGATTAAAAATGAATAATGTTGTGGTCTTTCCAGTGTTGTCAAATATCGGCATCGCCTCAGCCCATTTCGTAAAGTAATCGACAGCTACAATAATGTAACCATGCCCCCCGGTCGAGTGAGGGTGACATGTCATGAAATCGATGCCCCATTTCATAAAGGGACCAACTGAGACCACAGGGTGAAGAGGAGAGGGATGTGACCATAGCTTGTTATTATAGGTCTGGCAAGCATGGCATTTTTGAATGGCAATTATGTAGTCATTAAATAAAGAAGGCCAAAAATACCCTGCTCATAAGATCTTCTGGGCAGTAGCATACCCAGACATATGACCACCACAGGCTCTAGAATGGCAGTCATTCAGAGCTTTCTCAACTTCGTCGAACGTTAGACAATGTCGAAAAACAACATCAATCCCCCGACGATAAAGAGTATCCCCAAGGATAATATATTGACGGGCTTGATAGCGTATGCGACGTCGATCAGTACTAGACAAAGTTGGTCGAAAAGTCTGGGTTTGGAGATAAATAATGATATCACCATACCAAAGATCATCAGTGCTGATAAGGAAAAACGATTCATCAGGTAATGAATCAGCTGCTACTGTTTCCATTTCAGAATAGGGAAAGTCGCATATCAACTCAGCAAAAACTAAGGACTTCTTGGACTTGGCGCATTCAAATTCCAAGTCAAACTCCTTGAGTATGACAATCCATTTGGAGTATTTTCCCCCTAGCAATTGACGGGTAAGAATGTGTTGCATAGGGTTGCAGTGAGAAATCACTGTAGTCTTGCATGAGAGGATATAGTGCCGGAAGCGTTGGAAGGCTTGGACGGTAGCCAAGGTCATATTTTTGACATGTAAATACTTGATTTCAGTAGGCGTTAGACTTCGACTCAAGTAGTAAATAACATGTTCGTCGTTACCATCATCCTCTTGGACGAAAACCATACCAATGGTGTAATCCGAGGCAGCAAGGTAGAGGAAATAATTGCGACTGTAACCGGGGGGAAAGAGAAGCAGAGCACGTGTTAGGGACAATTTCAAAGCTTCAAAAGCATTGTTGGCAATGGTATCCCAGACGAACTCTGAACCCTTTTTTAATAGCCGCGTAAATCCACAAGTTATCTTGGCATAATTTGGGATAAAACGACGAAGAAAGTTTGTTTTCCCCTGCAAACTTTGTAACTGGAGGAGAGTAGAAGGAGGAGGGAGATTAAGGATCACCTCAACCTTTAAAGGATCCACCCAGATCCCTTGACGTGAAACGATAAAACCTAGAAGTCGATCGGATTCCACGTAGAAAATGCACTTATGAGGATTCAAACGTATATGGTAGAACCGACAGCGGATGAAAATGGCTCGGAGATGGGTTGGGTGATCGACTCGACGCTTTGAGTGAATGGGTAAATCGTCCAAATATGGTTGAACGATGTGCTTGATATCATGGAAAGCATAAGACATAGTGCGTTGAAAAGTTGCGCCAGTGTTCTTGAGACTGAAAGGAATTTTTCGATAGGCAAAAGTACCCCAAGGAAAAATAAAAGCAATCTTATGTTAATCCTCGGGAACAATGTTGATTTGATTATACCTAGAGAAACCATCCATGAGAGAGAATATTTCACTTCCTGTGCAATCATCGACAATTTGATCGACGAAGGGGTTAGGAAATTTGTCTTTGGGACAATCTTTCTTGGTATCCCTATAATCAACGCATACACAAATGGTGCCTTGTTTCTTATCAATCGGGACAAGATTGGAAACCCAGTCTGTGAGAGCCACCGGATAAATAAAGCCAGCTTTCAGAAGTTTCTCGATTTCGAGATTTATAGCAGCCGCTTTACGTGGGTGAACTGGATGAAGGCGTTGTCGGACGGGTTTAGCGTTAGGGTATGTCTTTATCTCATGTATCATAATCTCAAGGTCGATACCCGGCATTTCTTCGTAGCTCCATGCGAAGATATCACAAAAATCTTTGAAAAGGGACGTGTAGGTGATGACTTCGTCAGAAGAACACGAAGCTCCGATATGGACATTTTCGAAAATCTCAGGTTTGACGAATATGTCAAGAGGAACAGTGGGCAATATATTGCTTAAGTTCCCTTCAGAAAACACATCGTGTGCAGACTCGGGAACAGTGGATATGACGACAACGATCAACAGGGTCGAGATCCGTTGTTAGTTCTCAAGGGTGTGTTTCTCTAGAAAGAGGATGGAACGATGATGGCCATCGTCCCAAGGGGTGTCTTCCATGACAGACATGATCATTTCGTCAATGGGAAAAATGACACGGAAAGGATCTGGAGACATCTCACCAAGAGAGGGGGTAGAAGGTGTTGCTGATTGAATGGCCTGATAGGGGGATTCAACCGGACTTAATGGCATTGCATCGCCGAAACGAAGATGATCTCCAGGGTCAGGTACTATCCAGGGGTCATGAGACGCAGGAAGTTCGTGAGGTGAGGTGGAGATCATGTTGATAGAAGCAACAGATGAGCATGGAACATCGGGCGGTGGAATGGGGAAAGTACCCATTAACGAAGAGTCTTTTAGAAGGCCTACACCGACGTTCTCATAACCCAGTGGGGTTTTAGAAATGAACGAGACGTTGCCAGTATGGGTATTTGAATTAGAGAAGGCTAGTTGGTCGACGGTGACGACCTTACCTTGATGTGGGAAACATACCACACAGAAAAGGGTCGACACAACTGCGATACNTCATGTTGATAGAAGCAACAGATGAGCATGGAACATCGGGCGGTGGAATGGGGAAAGTACCCATTAACGAAGAGTCTTTTAGAAGGCCTACACCGACGTTCTCATAACCCGGTGGGGTTTTAGAAATGAACGAGACGTTGCCAGTATGGGTATTTGAATTAAAGAAGGCTAGTTGGTCGACGGTGACTACCTTACCTTGATGTGGGAAACATACCACACAGAAAAGGGTCGACACAACTGCGCGCATGGAATTGATCCAGCTGCGGCCAAGCAGAAGATTGTAATCAAGGGAGTGTCAAAGACTTCCACTTCGACTTGGACCATTTTTCCTTCTAACTTGATGGGCAACGAAGGAAGGACACCATAGGGCTTAAAACCAGAGCCATTCAAGGCTTTAAGAGTGTTCTAGGATTCATTCAAAGAAGGAGAGCCAATAGCTTTCCAACAAGCAAGAGACATAACACATGTCGAGGCACCCTCATCGATAACGGTTCAGAAAATGTTTTTGTCAGAAACAATCACTTGGATCTGGAATGCGAGTTGAGGGGGTAACCTTGGAATGTGATCCTCCAAGTCAAAAATTATTAAATTTGTATCCGTCGGATCGATTCCACCGATAGATTTCAAAAGTGCCTTCCATTGTGCGGGACAAGTTTGAATGACTTCAAGGGCTGACATTGCAGAAGGTGCTTGGGCCAGATCTTCAACAATGTTGTAGTTCTGGGTAGCACGAGCATGAGGATTGAAAGTCGATTTTTGAACGACGCCCTTTGGGGGGGGTCGCAGAACTGTGTCGAGGCTCGGTCGTTCGAGATGAAGAGGATCGTTGGTAGGTGGAGTCGCGAGAGAGGGTTGTACCATGGAAGGTGGTAGATCATCAACCTTCTCTTTAGAGGGAGAATAATATTTGGCTCGAGTAGTGAGTGGAACGTCACTCTTCTTTGAATCGCTAGTACACATCAAAACATAGGATATAGTAGAAGATAAGGGTTGGTCATGAATGACCAACTGAGCCTGTTGTTGAGACGGGAAGGGTTGGGACAAAATGGCTAGTGCAGGTGGTTTTGGAGCTCCTTGAAGGAACTTAGTGACCTCGTCACGTCGTGGACAATCCTTCATGTAGTGATCATCACCACAGATAAGACAAGGGTATCGAGGTTTGCGCTTATCCCAATCTTCAACAGGTGTAGTTTTGGTTCGCTCTGCTTGATAAGTATTTTTATCCTCCTTATTCTTACCTCTCGCCTTTTTAGATTTATTTTTACCGGCTGGGGTAGATTGGACTGCATTTACCTCAGAAGTCTTTCCAGTGGGAGGGGTAGGAGACAGAGCATTTTGAACATTAGAAGAAGCAGGTTTGGGGTTTGTGCTTGAGGTAGAATGTGGTTGGGCCTGGAAAGTGCCAATCACACCATCAGTTGCATGTGAAGCAGTTGGAGTAGTTGAAGTGGTGGAAGTGGAAGGACGAGGTAAGTCAGGTAATAAATCGTAAAGGGTTCCTGTTTGCGAGTAAACGAGGTCAAGATATTGAGCACGACTTATGGCCTATTTTTCCGTGACTACTCCACCCATGGCAATGTCACGACCGATGTCATTCACAAATGATTTGGTGAACCATTCTGCCAGCAACTGATCGGGGAGTTCAAGTTTATTAAGACGTCGTCGCCGTCACCACTCATGAATGTGATCGGATATATGAGTGGCCTTGTTCTATTTGAAAGAAGTCAAAATCTTGGTCCCCATGTCATAATGAATCGGTAACTGGTAGTGTGTAAGGAAAGACATAGATAGGGTGTTGAAGTCAAAGAAGAAACCTCGTGGCAATTCGATATACCACTTCGCAGCAGAACCTGTGAGGGTTCATTGAAAAAGACGTAAACGAATAGAGTCATCCATCAACGAGTTGGATGAACACCATAGGTGAAAAGTCATAATGTGATTGTTTGGGTCCTCTCCCGCTTTGYCGTTGAATTTAGGAATGTCTGATGGTAGCTTGGCTGGTATAGCAGGCCATTGGGGAGAGTGACGAATTGGATCATTTAAAATCCTTAACAAATCCGGAAGATCCAAAGTGGCTATGAAGGGTAAYTGTTGATTCACCTGCGGGTACTGGTGGCTTTTGGGAGGAAGCCCTGTCGGCAAACCAGTAGGACCATAAGAAGTTTGCATATAATGTGAAGACCAGGCAGATTCAGTGGTGGTTGAAGAGGATAGTAGCTCATAGGATTGTACCCTAGAACAGGGACTTGAGTTTGAGCATTCACCCCCCAAATGGGATTGAACGAACATGGATATGGTTGGCCCATACTAGGGGGTATTATGGACGCAGCTGGAAACTGCTGCCCCCCAGTCGATTGAGGAGGATGTTGTATCAACTGATTCCAGTACTGGGCCAAGGATGGAGGTATGTTTTGCCCATAAGGTGGGGTCGCTCCTCCTATCGAAGGTGGTGTTCCAATTGGGGGTTATGTTCCAATTGGGATGTGCGTTCCAATAGGAATTTTCCCGCTGAAAGAGGGCAACTGAGGCATACCACCTTGGTGAAATTGTCCACCGACGGGAATCTAGTAAGTGGGAGTGAATGACAAAATAGCGCCACTAGGATTAAGACTGCTAGTGGAAGATGAAGAAGGTCCTCCAAAAGGAAATTGAGGGAGTGTTGGAATAAAATCGGGAAGAGAGTGCCCATAAGAAGAAGGACCGCCAGGAGAGCCAGATGGGGTTTGCATAGGAGTGGGAATGGAAGCATTCAACGCACAGTACCCGGGTGGTAGTTTTGGAGTGACATTGGGCATTCGCGGTGTATTGATGGGAGCAAGACTAACCGTAGTAAACCCGGTTGGAACACTCATAGTATCTATGAGATGGGCCATTTCGGTAGGGACGGTAAAGTGATAGACTGTAGTAAACGGTATTTTCTTTGGACTAGAGATTTCGGAAATCACAGGTGGGTTGATTTCGGAAATCACAGGTGAGCCTGGACCAAAAAGGTCCCGTCGAAAAACACCCGTAGACCAAAAAAAATCTTGGCCTTCTATGCCTGGAAAGGGTCCAACTGGTGATCCAGAAGACGTAACAACTAAGTCTCCGGAATAATTCAGTCGCATAAACGGTCGCTCAGAATCAGGGTGAATTCGAAAGTCCTCTCGAGTATTGGTGATTCAGAAATGTTCGAGAGAGTCATTTCATTCCACTTGTGGTGTGGTGACGTCTGGTACTTCACTCCGTTGAGGAGAGCCCTCAAGTGAACCTGTAGGCAAGGGTTGAGAACCTTCCAGATGCTCTAGAGATAAACCCTGCATTCTACGTGAATGACGTGGAGAAGCTATTGCAACCGAGTGACAAACTTCACGAAGAAAATCTTATGGTCAACTTTGGTAAACAAACAACACGCACTAGTAAACAAAATCTAGGAAGCAACACCAAGCAAACAAGACCTTCAAATTCCGAAGTCACTAGTTGGTGATGAAATCCAATGTCGCAACAACGAGACGAGAAGGGGCTAGCCTAAGGTGGAAAATTTATGCTGACGACCTACTTAACAAACTTACACCCTAGTGCAAGCTCCCACACATAATCGTGGGTATACCCTCCAAGGATCCCGAGTGAGTTTGGTCAATGTCAATTCCAGGTACCGTGAAGACTTTCCCCTTCACAGTCATCTCGTGTAAGAACCTAGAAAGAGAGGCCACTAAGGTTACCACCAACAACAATAAAGCCTGGGGGGACAGTCGATAGTCCGATCCACACGCAAGGGAAGGGTATCTAGCCCGAAATCAATTCAAAAGGATTCCACTCATCATTGTGGGTATACCTTCGAGTGATCCCCGTAATATGTGCAATCTCTACACTGATATCAACAAAGCAGGGTGAGTAACTCTGCCAATATCAATGCGACCTCGTGTTTGACCCTTATGTGAGAAGGGCTTCCCAGGACAAGATGTTGTGAATGGAATTTAACACTCCCTAACACAAGATGCTATTGTGTGTTTTGTGCTTTGGAGAGTGTATCTCTCTTCCTATTCCAAAGCGCTAGCCTAGCTAAATGTTGGTGTAATAGAGCCCTAGAAAAGAGTTACTAGTTCAATTTTACGATTACGCAGTGTTATTAAGAGTTGTTGTTACTCAAAGGAAGCGGAGATGAAACTGATGTTGTATAAGACTCTAACCCAACGATGCATGCATAAGAATGAAATATATATCAATTTTCGTTCAATGAATCCTATGTACGGGAGGGAAAGAGAAGTTTTCCGGATCAAACTTGAACTACAAGACACAATTTCCTTTAAAATGCAAGTGCAACAAATTACGCAAAAATAACAATTCTCTATTGTTTCTTTTTCAATAACTTCAACAATTGATTTTCAATACTTTCGAAGACAAAAATGTTTTTTGAAAGAAAAACRTTTTTTCACTTTTCAAAAAKGACCTACACCCTGATGGTGAGAGTGCAGAAAATCAAAAACCAATGAACAAGCAATAGATAAAAACCCAAACCAAATCTTTCAATGAAAAAAAAAATAACAAGCAAACCAAACTAGTCTTGTCAATTGTGTAAGAAAAATGATTTGTCAAAGAAGAAGCAAATGATCAAGACAAAGAATCTCAACTTTCAACCGATCGTCGGTCCTTAAACAAACAAACACACTCAGATTCTGAAATCAGAGAGTATAGCTTTGCCGAGAAAAGTCAAGGAACGAAAGTCAAGAACAAGTGATAGGAAGAGCCTTTGAAATCCTAAGACTATTCATGCACTAAAACGGAAGACAAGAGAACATCAATCAATGGTCCAAGAAACTCTTTTTAGGCATCTAAATTGATCTGGGCAATTCAAGATGCAAAAATCTTAAAACCAAAATTTTGAAAAAGTGAGTTCGCAGGCTGGAAATATTACACAGTGTGAGAATGAATGATTCTCGCAGGTGAGCTTTGAGTAGAGTGCGATAACCTCGCACTGAACCTAAAGGCAGGGTGCGAACTCAGTATGTTCTCGCAGGATACTATGGAGTGCAGTGCGAGAATGTCTGAAACTAATCAAATTTTTGGAAAAAGACACAACATTTGAAGAGGCCTCTGGACCCAGAGGGTCTATCAGGGTATCCTGAAGACTCAGAGATTGATATGAATGGAGAAGGGTAAGGCAAGAGAAAATGGCCAAGAAAAAATACCAAAAACCACAAGAAAACGGGTTATTTCCCCAGTGGATTCACCAATTTTGTTATCGGACTAATCGGTAGGTGTGGACACTAACAGATCTCCCTAGATCCACCTAGATCTAGAACAAAACCAGACAAGACATGACTCTTTCCCTAAGTTTTGACCATTGAATTAGCTAGTAGGAAGGAATAAGTAACATACCTTTATATCGCTTCCTAGGGTCTCTGTTGCTCCCGCTTCGCTCTGGTGCTCTCGTGAGGTCAAGACCAAGACAACACAAACCAACCAAAGTGAAGATAGCAAAATATATTCAACTGTCAACTTATGTGTATGATCAAGGAATTACACAATAAAGTGAGAATAGCTTTATGGGAAAGGGACATGCCACTGTATCATATTAATTGAAAGTAAAGATTACAACCTGATCACCTTGATGTCACAAGCTTCCTTTCGATGGCTCTTGGCTCCAACACACACACTTTCTCAATCCTTGTATGAAGAAGATCAAATCCTCTTGATAGACTAGCTAGAGTCTCCAAGCTCTTGTTCAAGCTAAGTCCTTCACACAATTCTTTCACCAATTCTTCAATGAATCTTGCTTAACCTTTTCCATGAGAATTCCATCAATATATAGGAGAGAATGAGATGGTTATTTAGATAAGAATGATCCCACAATATCAAGGAATCTAGTACAAGGATAACCATTCGAATGCCAACCCATTCTTCTGGAAGATTCCCTTCTAGAACCATCAAGAATTCACCTTTTTCCATGCTTTAGAGAAGGTTCGCACCCTAGCTATGTTGCACAGTGCGAGAAGCTCGCACCCTAGCTTAAGGCAGCCTGCGAGAATGGGTCCTTCTCGCACCCTAGGATACTAGCAACCTGCGAACTCTCTTCAAAAGTGAGTTTTCTGGGAAGAGATGAATATCAATTTTCTCAGGAGAAAGTTCTTATGAGAAGCCTGAGTACACCAACATCAATACATCATCATGATGACCAAAATCATGGGTAACACATAGCCTTAGCTCGGAGGTGGAATTTCATTGGGAGAATGGAAAAGCAAGCCTATGGCTGGGAGGAACATCCATTTTATGCAGCCAATTGGCTCAACAATTTAAGGATAAGTTCTATGTTCTATTTTCTATGAGTATTTATGTTGTATATACATTTTATTTGAATGTTGTTGTGTGTTTGTTGAATGCCTGCATTCATGGGTTTTTATATATGTTTTTAGATGCATAAATAAATTAGCATGTTGCTTGTTGATAATTTTATTGTGTCAAAGAAAAATATTTAAATGGGTTCAATAGGTTGGGTTTGTTACAATTAATGCTTAATAATTATGTTTTGTGTCATGATTTGAATTAATTTGAAATATGTCCAGTCCTCACTACTTGTATGCACTTATAAATTATGGTCTTATGATAATTGATTGGTTACATTATGTTGCATAAATCTATATTGTCATGCATGTAGATGGTAATTAATTAATAACCAAACAATGAGATATGGTAAATAGAGAAAAAAAAAATAGTGTGAATTTTGGTAGTTAAAAATGTACCCCATATGCTCAAAGTGCATAGAAGGTATTTAGTGCATTGCAAGAAATTTAAATTCCCTTTAAAATATCATATCTTTATGTGGTTAGACTTAAGAAACAAGGTCCTTACTTGGGACTCTTTTCTAAAAAAGAGGACATAATGGTTCAAGTAAGTGTGTCATGTGCAAGGATTGTGTTGAGTCTATAGAGAATCTACTTATGATGTACCCTTTTATAGTTTAGGTATGGAAACACTTGGAAAGGATCATAGGATTAATAGGGATATGGAGTGGTTTCACCATTAAATTATGAGGGATTGCATAAATGGTGCAATGATTCATCTCTTAAAAATTTCAATCGATTGCCTTTGTCAGATACCTAGGGAATTTGGTTGGCTTGTAATGCTCGGATATTTGAAGAAAGATGCATGCCTCCTATTAAGTGTGTTATCCATAGAATGTATATTCTTGAATGTTTTAGTCAGTTAAAAGGGGGGAAATCCTCTTGAGTAATTAGAGAGGATCATATTGATAAAAGTGGTGTATGGGATTTCTTCAATGGTGCAAGTCAAGGGGATCCTCCATCCATTTGAGTTGGTGGTGTGTTATTTTTATCTAATGATCATGTTATGAAGTTCAAAGTTGGGCTAAGCAAGGACTCAAATAGCCAGTTAGAGATCATGGCTTTAAAGTTGTTAATCACACTTGCAACATAAAAAGGTGCTCAAAATATTCAATTTTTTTGAGATTCCCTACTTGTAGTGAATTGGATGGAGGGTATCTATAATGTAGATATTCCCTGCTTGTAGTAAATTGGATGAAGGGGGTCTATAATGTGGATAATTCCACTTCCAAACCAATAATTGATGAGATCAAAATGGCTTGATCTATTTTTAATAATATTTCCTTTATCTATGTTTTCAAAGAAAGGAACATGGATGTATATGTCTTCTCAAAAGTTGGAATGTTACTAGATGTAGGAGTATGGTATACTCAGGAATCCATGACTAGTCATACTTCTAAATATTTTCATAATCCTTTTATTATATTTATGGTTGGGTGGTCACTTGTAAAATACTTTTAGGAGAAGTTTATTTTCTTTATGGTTTATGTTGGGATATTTTTTGGATCAACCCTAACTAAAATTAATTTCCTTGAAAATAAAAGTTAAATCGTAATTATTTACAAAGTTGTTGCATTCTTCATAAAACTAAATATTTTCATAAAAACTACCATGTAAACTAACACTATGAATATAACATAACCATTGCATCCTAATACAAACTATCCCAAAATATTCTCAATGCCATGCAATCTTGATCATGCACTAATTTTATCCTAGACACGTAGGAAAATAGCATGGGTGTGTTGATGTGGTTGGACAACTCATTAGTTTGGATGTGCGACACTACTAGTCACAATATATTGTACTCTTCTTTATCTATTTATATTCCCTACATTTTTGTAAATGTGTGATATTTGAATAATGAATATATAAGAAATAAAGTGTTTCATATTCTTTTATTCCTTGAAAATAAAAATTATCGTAATTATATACAAAGTTGTTGCATTCTTCATTAAACTAAATATTTTCATAAAAACTATCATGTAGACTAACACTATGAATATAACATAACCATTACATCCTAATACAAACTATCCCAAAATATTCTCAATGCCATGCAATCTTTATCATGCACTAATTTTATCCTAGACACTTAGGAAAATAGCATGGGTGTGTTGATGTGGTTGGACAACTCATTAGTTTGGATGTGCAACACTACTAGTCAAAATATATTGTACTCTTCTTTATCTATTTATATTCCCTACATTTTTGTAAATGTGTGATATTTGAATAATGAATATATAAGAAATAAAGTGTTTCATATTCTTTTATCTAAATACCTTATCTTGATATTGTAAATGGGTTGAATAGTTGATTGAATGAATCATTGTCAAATTGAATTTTGTTTATATTCTTATTGCACATTATATTGTTTCTAAGAATTTAGAGTTGAATTGTTATTGAATATTGTATGTACATGTTTGTATTATGAATGATCAATTATTTCTAAGAAGGACAAGTGATTATGTCATTTCATAAATTAGAGATGGGGTATGTTAAGTTGAACTCAATGTAGTTTATGTTTTTTTATGTATTAATTGTTTTTTGGTGTATTTTTTTAAAAACAACAAAGTAATAAGTGGGGAACTTGCATATCCAAGGGTGGATTACATCTATAAATATGGATAATATGGTGGAAAAATTTTTTAAATAAATTTTTAAATCGTTAATATAAAGTTATAAGAACTACCAATAAGAAGTGGTACAAGGTAGAGAGATATTTATATAAAAATAAATAAAAACCATAATGTAAATTTTAAGTGACTAATTCTATAAATATGAATAATATGGTGGAAAACTTCTTTAAAAAAAAAATTTAATTGTTAATATATGGTTATAAGAACTACCAATAAGAGGTGGTACAAAGTAGAGGGATATTTATATCAAAATAAATAAAACCCATAATGTAAATTTTAAGTGACTAATTAAAGTGACAAGTCACTTATTACATAAAAGTAGCATACTACAAATATTGAAATATGATAATATGAAGGCCTAGAAATAGAACATTATTTTAAAGTGATCATCAGATTATATATACAAAATAGTTCATTTACATAAAGTTAAATGCCTAATACAAATATTGTGGCTCTTTAATAACTTTGCTTCCAAAGATGAAAAATCAGCAAAGATGAAAAATCAAACTGTAAAAATCAACATATTGAAATAACTGAAAATATGTTTTTTCTTCTTCAATATCAATCCAAAATATTCAATATATTATCTTAAAATTCATGGAAATAAATCTTTGCATAGCATCATATTATTAGTCCCTGCAAGCATGGACTATTGTAATCGTTTTTCCCTTTCTATATTATTTCAGCATATAAACCAAAGTTTTAGTATTGTATTATGTTTAAATCTATACAGAGCATCATATTATTAGTCCCTGCAAGCATGGAATATTGTAATCGTTTTTCCCTTTCTATATTATTTCAGCATATAAACCAAAGTTTTAGTATTGTATTATGTCTTGCACTTTTTCTTCACTTATCAAATAGTGACAATTTTTTTTTTTTTGGCTAATGAGAAAGTTTGATGCTTTATTTGGCCTCATATCGAGGTAAGATAAAGGGCAGARGAA
Organism: Picea mariana; assembly: GCA_032191745.1. Taxonomy (NCBI): domain Eukaryota; kingdom Viridiplantae; phylum Streptophyta; class Pinopsida; order Pinales; family Pinaceae; genus Picea; species Picea mariana. The sequence goes on along the minus strand of JASDQU010739295.1, from coordinate 176,938 downwards.
ATTTTTCACGAACATAGCATAAATTTAAAGCAGATATATTGTCAAGTAAATTAATGTTATCCTCAAGGTTAGCATTAGTTTCAAGCATTTAATGTTTGAAGTGAAATGGAACATAGTCCATATCCTCTCTTTTTTTTAAATGCATTTCATTGTGGCACCAACTTCACGAGGTGTATGACATGCACATGCTTCACCATGTGTGTGACAAGTAGCAGACCAAACCGGGGATGATATTAAGTGGTCTTTGAACCGCTTGGTAAGTAGAAATTGGGTTGAGGTAGCTCTGAGAACCCAGAAAGGCCTTGACAGCTGCAACAGTTGAACAAGGGAAAATATTATTAGTTATGTGTTCTGGGAAAATCTATTTCAGAGTCTTTGGGAAAATCTATTTCAGATTCTTAATTCTTATTTGTTTACGTATATTTTGAAATTAGGTATTATTGCATTCAATTTATTTATTCCTGACAAAATTTCCAATGCAAAGCACACAAAGAATAAAATTTATTTCAAGCATTTGAGTTTCTATCATTTCAATTTAATTTGATATTTGCCGGTTATGTTACTGTGCAAAATTTCTCATTCAAAAATACATAAAAAATAAAAGTAAAATCTATATTTTAGAGTCTGTGTTCCTATTTATTTACCTATATTTCGAAATTAGCCATTATTGCATTAGAATCAAAATCAGTGTTTGTTTAGTGAAAAAAATAAATAAATGAAAAATTTTGAAAAATTTTACCTACCGTAATTTTTCTGATGGGATACTCTGCAGAATTTTTTTCCCAGAGCAACTCTTCTTGTTGATATAAGAACCCACATTTTGAACTCCAAAGTGGTTTTCAAGATGTAGTACAAAAAGTATGGGTATACTTATGATTAAGTCGTTGAATTAATAGAAGGTAAGATATGTAGACTAAATAAAATTTTCACATAAGAACCCACTTTTTGACCTCCAAAGTGGTTTTCAAGGTGTAGTAACAAAAAGTATGGGTACACTTATGAGTAAGTCACTTACTTGGTAGGAGGTAAAATATGAAGCCTAAATAAAATTATCACATAAGTGTTATCTCAAATAGTTATATTAAATAATTACTATGTATAAAGTATGGAAAGAGATATGTCACCCCAAATTTGTCGAGATATAATTTTCAATATAATTCAACTTACACCAAGAAACCAAGGATGCATGGAAAGTGTTTAAGAAAATACTTAATCAAAGATACATGCAAACTATTTGACCAAATTCCAAAACCACGTGTTCTCTTAATAAGCAAGACCACTAAGGGCCTCACTAGGGAATATTCTACTTTCTCTTTTTATTCCTACTTAAAAGAGGCCATAGGTTAATAGAAATTGTCTTGAATACAAGTGTGCCATAAAATTGAGATGCAATTTCTTCATGTGAGATTATGTATTCTTAATGATATTATGTGGAAAATCCTTGATGTTGTTATCTTTTCCATTCTATTTAAAGGAGAGAATCATGTCTCTATGTGGGAGTGGAGTATATGTCCAAAGAATAGAGTTATTGAATATTAAGGATCACATCCACGCTAATATTTGAAACATGAAAGTTGTTCGTGAGAGTAAAATATTATAGACACCTATAGAAGGAGCGTATTTATGTTTTGAAATGATTATGAGGAATGATTTAGAGGTGTCTATATTGAGGAAAATGTTTTATCCTAATTTTTTTATCTATCCTGTTTGTTGTTGGATGAAGAAATTTTTTTAAAGGTTTTAAGATGAGTCGGCTCATTGCAGCAAGGAATATCAAAGGGTTATCCTTCATAAATTAGAGTAGGAATTGGTCTTCTAGTTTAAGAGTATTATTGGATTATTCAGCATTCATGTGTATTACCACAAGTGGGTTTAGATTTTGAGTTAGATTCATGAATATTGAGTTAATCTATACAGTTTTGTAGGGAAAAACATAGCATTTAGGTCAAGGATGGGAGCATCTGCAACATCAATGTGGATATGTGAGGGGTTTTATGACTTATTGGTTGGATATGGTTTATATATTATATATAATCATTTGTTATATATAAAATATTTTTTCTAAAAGCTTTCATGTGACTTTCAACTCTCCTAGCTACAACAATGGATTTATCTAAAAAAAAAGTTGACTCCAACAATATCACCTTTGTTTTGGTCTCTAATCTTGGGAATTATGTGTATATATCTCACACTAGGTAAGTAGGAAGTCTTTCCTTAGACTCCAATACTCGAAACCTCCATGGGTATTCTTTAATATATGTTTACTTTTGGAGTGGGTGCATTACTTAAATACTATATAATGAATCCTAATACTAATTGGTTCCTTGGGTTATGCATCCACGAACTTGTTGAAACCTCATGCTATGTGTTTTGTGATCCATCTTTATGCCCATATATGTTTTTCCCATTTTAGATGTTGAAGGGAAAAACTCAATTTATCTTCTTGGTTATGTATGCCCTAAATTCATGAGATTTCCTTATCTTTGCCATCCATGTGTGCACTTTGACATCACCCCCAAAATTGTATTGTGAGATCTTTATTGATACTAACCAAATCAACTTTAAATCCCTTCATACAATTACCTAACATTTTTGGTAATTGGCCACCACACTACCGGACCACCGAGGAATAACTCTCAAACCTTCTTTGTGTTGTTACCTGAACACTGAACCACCGAGGAAATAAATAAAATTGTCACTACCAATGGGCTACCAGGCCCCGGGATACATAATAGTGTGCCTTTTAAAACCTTACTCTGGTCTAGTTGAGTATTAATGGTCTGTTAACCGGCCCATCGACCATCGGGGGAAACAAACACTTATTCTTTTTAAAGGATTTAAGACCGGTCTTGTTGAACTTATCCTACAAAAGATCATGTAAATCACAAATTTATCCTCTGCGTTTTCACTACTGCCATACAAACTATCAACTCTTACAGAACCAGAATGAACACAAAAATTAACAATGTGCAGAGAACCGAGCTGGGAGACAAAATCATTCACTGGAACACCAAGTTTGAACAGGGAAATAGTTTTTCATTGATATTCTTTTATTCTCAATACTCTTGTTGTTTCATTTTCACACCCAGGGGTTTTATTTATACAAACAAGAGAAAATATCGATTTCAATCACAAATATTGGATCATATCCTCAAATCTAAACAAAAACCTCTGATTTCCTCAGCAACTACTTATTTGTTCCTTGAATAGGATTGAATCCAAACAATCCTCCAACTCACCCTAGATTGTCAAACTCCTTCCACTTCCTATCTTAAATAAACATGTATGTTACATTACATGGAAAAAAACTCTCTTCTTGTAAACATAATTGGAATTGTTCCAAAACTATGACAAACTTAGGAAAAAACTTAAAATTTAAATATTCCATAGCAATAAGGAAACTAATTTTCTCTGATAAATTCCTAAGACCTTCTAGAGGTCAATTGTTGATTTGACTTCGAAAGATGCTTCTGCACCAGACTCCTAGGGAAGAAAAAACATGTTCATGGGCTTTGTCCCATAAATTCTTCAATACTTTTTCCATACTCGGAAATTTTTGTTGTTGTTGTTATCACATATTATGGCATGGGGTGTTTTCCTCACTAGATTTGTCCCTTAGGTGGAAAAATGCAAAGAAAGGGGCTAAAACCCACCAAATGCATTCTATCCTAAGTCTATGGGTGGCTTGATGGCTTGGCGCGATGTGATTATGGAGCACGCAGATATGAGCAGACGATCTTGGCATGCTCAGATATACAAAGCACAGTCCATATCGGACCCCCCCCCCTGACATTCTACCTTTAATGAGGGCGGGGGGTCCAAGTTGGTGGTTTTGCAAGTGCGAGCCCCCCACTACATGTCTCCCTCCCGTTAACTAGGACCCTCCCCCCCGACCTTTCTCGCTTACCACCCCACTCCCCCTCCGAGTAGACTGCTTACCGCTCATCTTTACCGCCTCTTGCTTTCCCGACACCTGTCTCCCACTCAAGCTCCCTCCTCCATATTTCACATCTCCCTCTCCCCCCTTATCACCTCATGACATGTGTCTTCCACTTCCTCTCCCATGTCACGCCCACCTGTGTTATCATCCTCGCTTCTGCCTCTTGTTTCCCGACATGTGTCCTCCTCCTCCCTTCCATGTAACCTCTGTCATGTCATCGTATCCACCCTCCACCTCAGCGCCAACATTTCAAGCGCCCACGCCCACCCAGTAGCCTGTCGATCACGCCCATTGCCTCAGCCCCTCCAACTCTATCCACATCAACCAACTGGATCCCTCAAAAAAGGTCCAACAAAGTAGAAGATAGCCATGGAGAGGCCACCATGTCTCCCAAGAACCAAGTGTGAATTGGGTCGCCCTAATCCCGATAAAGCAGTTAAGAAAGCGGGGGAGGTGTTTGGAGCGTCGTCTCCCCCATGAATGGAAGTCATAACGGTCTAACTGTGGAAGCAGACTGTCAACTGGCATTCTGAGATCGCGTGCGCAGAGAGACTGTGTGCACAATCTGACAGAGCAGGGAACCAAGGAAGCAGAAAAGTCAAGATTACATCTGACAGAGGAAAACGTGTGCAGGGGAGGTTGCAAGAGCAATCTGACTAAAGCGATGCAGTGCAATGGGAACTCGAGCACGCCTCTGCTAAGGATGATGAATTTTTGAGTATATGTATGGAGTTCTATAATTTTGTAGGGGTCGATGGTTGAGCTAGGCTCCCGTATTGTAAAGTTTTGAGGAAGCATCAGTTCCTCTGGTTATGCATATGTATTTGAGACTTCTTGTTTAATGAAAGTCAGTTTCTTTTTGTATCTCTGTAAACAACTGTGTTAAAACACTCGGAATTGGAGGATCCAGTCGAGGTTAGTTATGTTGTTGTGATGTAGGTTTGATCACTGCAATATTTTCACCAGTTTTAATTAGTTTCTTTTTTATCTTTTCCCTCTTACACTAAGTAGCTCGGAATTGGAGGATCTAGTCGAGTTGTTACAGTAGCATTGTGATGTAGGTTTGATCATCGTGTTGTTATAAATGTGTCATTTAGGCATATTTTAGTGTCTAAAACTTCAGGTCCAAGAGGATCTTGTTCTTGAATCTTTTCTTCCTTAGGTTTTTGGAAGACCGGATGTCCATAGTAGACTCTTACATTTTCTCACCAAGTCTTCTCTCTGCTCATTTTAAACTCAACTTCCTGACTGGAGTTAGATCAAGACCTCACTTGCTTATGTTTTGCCTGGTCCAAGATTCTGAGTTAAAGAGATATTCTCTTGGGTCTATGCCCATTTGACCACCCTTATTCATTCATTGTGACATATTAAATTGATGGGTATCAGGCTTACCTCTGCCATAATCGAGAGGTTATTTCCAACGCTAACATTTCTGGCGCCGTTGTCAGGGACGAAATTGAATATTTTCCCTGGGTAGAACAAAAAATATTACTGATTATGAAGGTGCATCAGAACTCAGTACATCAAATATTGCAACTGTGCACCTGGCGACTCCACTATGGTGACCCCACTATCTCAACTCCATTGTTTCAATGTTGTTGCTTCTGGCTACACCTGGTAGCCCTTTAGAGAACACAACGATCAGATCTAGTCTTTGATGGTGAACAAAGACCAGACACACTCATCATGCGCATTATTCACTTGGTGACTCCATGGTTGAAGAATCGATTGGCGACTCCACTAGTTCGAAATGAAAGAATCCTGGCTTGGAGGTTTTCTCCCTTTAATTTTTCTGCTATTCTTGGTTTTCCCAATATTGTTCCTACTCCAAATGAATGGAATGATTATTTGCCTATATTTAGAGAGCATAAAGAGGACAACCATGCTCATCATCTCAGAGAGTTTCATGAACTCATGCACTAGTGGGAGATACATCATGAGGATGTATTAATGAAGATGTTCATGTTCTCGTTAGCAGGGGATGCTCATGAGTGGTATCATTCTTTACCCTCTGCTAGCATTTCTTCACTGGGAGGATTTCCTGTAGCTTTCAATGCTCATTGTCAGAAGTTTTATCCCTCTGAGTTAATTTTTCATTGCTATTGTGAGGGATACAATGATTGTATTCAAGATAGAGTTGCTTCTTACGCAGGCTATGAAGATGGGCCTAATGACTTGGATCAGAAATAAGTTCTTTCTCTTCCCTATTCATCTACATCTGAGGAGAGATGTAAGGATGAGGACCAAAAAGAAGAGGCTCTAAGTGAGATGATGGAGCTGGTAAAGTCTATTTCTGCAGAGATAGAAGATTTGAAGGCAGAACGTGACTGCTTCCTTTTTGAGGAAAGATCAGAGGATTTTTCGGCCCTTGAAGAGGATGCTCTTGACAGCTCTACTGAGGATGATGTTGAAGATATCATGACTGTAGAGGCCTTGCATCCTACTCCTAATGTGCATGTTGTCTCATGCTTTGATGATTATTCAGATGAAGAGCAGCAGAGCCCTACATCACAGTTTGTTGATCAGAGGAGCAACGAGTATGTGTATGACAGCTATGAATCAAGTTTTGAGCTAGATATGCAGGATTTCCAAGAGAACATAGCAGAACCTTATCCTTTGTTTATTAACGAAGATTATCATGAGGAAATAAGTCCTCGTGGGCCTGCATAAGACACTGAGCAGCATGATGAAGAGCAGAGTTTTCCCATGGGTCATGTTTATGATGATTATGAATCTAACCCTTGGGAGAGCCAAGAGGAGCAGCAGCAGGAGAAATTCATCTCCTGTTCAAAGCCTGTCAGCAAGCAGTCATCATCTAAGGACAGTCATCCTGTATCAACTTCCCATCCGCATGTTCCTACTAATGACATTCAACCCTGTATGAGAAGTTGTGGAGCAGAGCATGTTTTCTACTACAAATTTCACAGAATTTGCCACTCATTCTACGGGCCTGTCAATGAGTACATGGAGTGGCATTTTCTTCATGCCCTAGAGTTGCCCTATTTTATCTCAACTTCAGTCATTGATAAGGAGATGAAGGGTATAATCATTCTGCTGTCACGGTTGCATCATCTTCTAGTGATCACCGACAGAGTAAAGCAGCTTCCATTCAGGAAGTTACTTGATTGGTTGTGGTGGAAATTTTCTTTCACCTAGCACCATGTAAAAATTAATTAGTTTAGGTATGTACATAAATAAGCTTCTGTTAGAGCCCATGTGTGCTTATTTTCATTTTTATCGGCATATATTCCTCAGCAGGGTGTTTTGAGCTTGAGTCCATAGCCCAACAGAAGGTGACTAGAACTGCAAAAGGAGATCTTAGAGCCTCGTAAGGAGGACTCTATTCCCCATGGAGCCTAATGTTATCACATATTATGGTATGGAGTGTTTTCCTCACTGGATTTGGCCTTTGGGTGCAAAATGAGAAGAAAGGGGCTAAAACCCACCAAATGCATTCTATCCTAAGTCTATGGGTGGCACGATGGCTTGGCGTTGTTATCACAGAAACATGTAGGGGGGTGTTTTCCCTATGAAGCAACCCCCTTTGGAAAAAAGAGGGCAAGAAATGGGTTAAAAACCCACTTATCCCAAGTTTGGGGCATCAGGGCACGTTTCACTAGGAGGTAAGCAGTTTTGGGCAGCCAAAATCTGCATGCTCAGATCTATGGCCAAGAATCGATTTCGGACCCCCCCGCTAGTCTACCTTTAATGGGGGGGGCGGGGGGGTCTGACATGATGGTTAAGAAGTAAGAAAGTCCGGGCGGCTAGGATATATGTGCACCTAGATCTATGGACAGGGTCCAATTCCGAACCCCCCCCGTCGTTCTGCCTTTAATGGGTGCGGGGGCTTTCGATGTGAGGGCGCGCAAGTTTCAATGACCAGGATTTAAGTGCCCATATCGATGGCTGAGGTCTCATTCCAGACCCCCTTGTCATTCTTCCTTTAATGGGGGGGGATCCGATATGGGCAGTTTCGTGTGGGTCCCCCTAAAACCTCTTATTGCTTCCTCCTCCAATTACCGCCTTCGCCTCCTGGTGACAAGTGTCCCCCACTCTGCCTCTCCTATTCCCATGTCACATCTCCTGCTTACCTCCTACCTTTCATCATCGCACACCTATCCTCTACTCTCCTAGGTGTCATGTCCCCTTATCCTTCATCCCTCTTATCTCCTAACACCTATACCCCCATGTTCCATGCCACTTCCACCTGTGTCCTATCCATTTTCCTATGGCACTTCTCGTCTAGTGTCACAGCCCCTGTGTCTCCGTCACCTGGTGCTTCCACATCATCACCCCTCGTCTCACCTTCACATTGTTGGCGCCATCGGCCCCCCTGTTAGATCCTCATCCACGTTCGCAGGTCAGGCCCCCTCGTAGCAGTCCAGCGAAGCAGCAATGACCAAGGAAAGGCCGCCACGTTGTCCAAGAGCAGAGTTGATCAGGCCTTACCTAATCCAGAGAAAGAAGTTATTAAGGTGGTTGACGATAGTTGAATGTCATCTCCTTCCATAAATAGAAGGTCAAAAAAAGACAAAGCGCAGAAGGTGACTGTTAGTCCAGCCTGACAAAGATTGCGTCGGACAGCCGACTGCATGGGCAGTCTTACCAACGTCTTCATGCACATCCTGATAGGAAAACTCGCCTACGTGAAGCATTGAACTCATGATATGATCGTGCCTTCATGGATTGAGTCAGCTCCAAGTATTTAGAGGCATTTTTTCCATTTTGTTAGTGTCGATGGTTGAGCTAGGCTCTCGATTGTAAAGTTTTGACGAAGCATTGGTTTTCCTGGTTATGTATTAGCATTTGGGACTTCTTGTTTAATGAAAATTAGCTTCTTGCTAGCTCTCTGTAAACTATGTATTAAGACACTCGGAATTGGAGGATCCAGTCGAGGGTTGTGATGTTGTAGGATGATGTATGGTTGATCACTGCAATTTTTACACCAGTTTTAGTCAGTTCCCTGTGTTACCTTTCCCTCTCACACTGAATAACTTGGAATTGGAGGATTCAGTCAAGCTGTTACAGCAGTATTGCAATGCTCAGAATTGGAGGATCCAGTCGAGCCATCACTGTGTTGTTGTAGTTGTGTCAGTTCGACATATTTTAGTGTCTTATTTTTCTTCCCCGATTTGCTAGAAGGTCGGATGCCCATAGTAGTCTCATTCATATTCTCACCAAGTCTTCCATTTGCTCACCTTAAATTCAACTTACTGGACGGAAGTTAGATCAGGACCTCACCTGCTCATGCATGCCTGACCCAATTTTCTGAGTTAAAATGATATTCTCCTAGGTCTACATCCATTCGACCACCTTAATTGAATTATTGTGACATATAAAACTGATGGGTATTAGGCTTACTCCTGTCACAATCTAGGAGTGACTTCTGGTGCTAACATTTCTGGCATCATTGTCGGGGACAAAGTTGAATATTTTCCCCAGGATTGAATGACATTGAGCCTCTGATTTTGAAGGTGCATCAGGCATCAGAGCCCTACGATATTGCTACTATGCACCTGGAGACTCCATTGTGGCGAATCCATTGATGTGAACCCACAGGCGACTCCATTGTTTCAACCATGGCTTCTAGAGGTAGACATACAAGGTCTACTCCACAGCTGCCTTTGGCAACACCTGAAACCAACCCAAAGAATATTATCAGAAAGGGAAAGCCCTTTGGAGGAGTTACTTCTACTACTAAATCATGTATTTCTAATGATTTTCATTATCCCATAAGAACTCCAACCCCTGTATCTCATTATGTTTTATTTCCTTCTATTGGATTTTCCCGAAGTCTGAAGTTTGGGAGTGTTCCTGCCGAGTTTTCTCCTCCTAGTCTTGGATTGGAGGGAGAAAGCCTTGTCACTCCCCTTTCTCCTAAGGTTGTACCCTGGTTCAGAACCAGCACCTCAGAAGATTTTCCTACCTCGGGTTTTACCACCTCTCCTCCTATTACTACTGCTACTAAAGAAAGGGAAACTTATGTCCCTTTAAGCCCTGAAGCTCGTTCTCCAAATTCCCTATGGTTTCCCTTTCCTCCTGTCATCCCAGTTCCATCTTCCCCTGTTCGAACTCCCTCTCCTCCTAGCTCTCCTCCACCTAATATCCCTATGGAAGGTGCTCATCCCCCTATAAATAGAATGGATGTCATAGTGGTTGTTAGGTATGCCCCCTTAATCCTACCCCAACCCATGAATCCTCTCTTTGCTAGATATTACTTGAAGTATATGCCTAAATTCACTAGAGAGGAGGACATAACTACTGAAGAGCACCTTGTTGCCTTCTACAGTTATGCAGACAACCTGAACATTGAAAATGAATATGTCTGGATGAGAGTCTTCATCCAGAGCCTTGATGGTGAGGTAAGGAAATGGTTTAGGGGGATGACCCCTGAATCTATTGTTGGGATTAAAGCTCTAGATAATTCCTTCTTGAGACAGTGGGGAGATAAAAAATATTTCATGTATTACATGACAGAGTTTGGGTCCTTGAAGAGAAAGGAAGGAGATTCTATCTCTGACTTCTCCAACAGATTCAATAAAATGTATAATAAGATCCCCGATGAGATCAAGCCCATAGAGGCCTCTGCCAAAATCTCTTATGCTAATGCATTTGACCCTAATTTTTGCCTTCTGTTGAGAGAGAGAAGAGTTATTTCCCTAGCTCAAATGAAATATGTAGACGTAGAGGTAGAATCTAATGTGTTGGCAGTCAATAGAATCACAAATAAGGTTGTTACAGACAGAAGAAAGGGAAAATCAGAGGCCTCAACCTCTGGTTCCTCTGTGCCTCACCCTCAAGTGGATGAATTGACCAAGATGGTGAAATATCTTTCTGCATAGATGGAGAAGATGAAATTTGAAGGAAAGAAGACAGACAAAAATCCCCAAAACATTGATAGCAGAGGCAGCTTCAGGAGGCCGAATAATAATGTTCCTCAAATTCTCCCAAGAGAGCCTAGAAATAGAGACAAAGACGATAAAAAAATCCAGACTCCTCTTCATAACAACCTATTTGTTGGTGGGGAAGGAGAGGAAATAGATGAGTTGGATATTGAGATCCATTGTTTTGGAGACACCCCCCCTTTTCCTCATTTGAATCAATCAACATACAAGGAGTCTCTCATGAATAGTCAACTCAATGAGATGAGCAAGGGAGACAAGGCTAGCAACAGCCAAAATAGATACAACTTCAGATCCAAGAAGAAGATGGAAATGCCTAATGTTCCTAAGCAGCCTACCAGAGCAGAGAAGACTTCCAGAGATATGGCAGACAATGACAAATTTAAGAAGACACAAACCCCTCCTCTAGTGGTCAAAGCCCCTGTTCCTGAAGTCAAAGAAATCCCAAATTCCCCCTCCTCTTTTAATTTTTAGCATGAAATTCATAAAATCAGAATGCTTGTGCCCCTCTCTAAACTAGTCAAACATGAAAAGCCTGCAGTAATACTAGGTCCTATGGTATAAGACAGGGATGATTCATCCCCTCCCTTCTACACATCCTTGAACACACATGACAAGATGTTGCACAATTGTTTGATGGATTCAGGGGCCTCCCGTGATCTCATGCCTAAAACTGTCATGGAAGAACTTGGGTTGGAGGTCACAAAGGCTTACCATGACTTGTATTCTTTTGATTCTAGAAGAGTCCAATGTCTAGGAGTCATCAAAGATCTGGTAGTGACTTTGTTTCAGTTGTCCATGAATAATGTGGTCATGGACATTGTAGTGGCTGATGTTCCCCCCAAGTTTGGCATGTTGTTGTCAAGATCTTGGATAAAAATACTTGGGGGAACCCTGCAAATGGACCTCACCTATGCTACTATTCCAGTGTTTGGGGGGGGGCATAGAAGGTTGTACAAAAAATCCCAACTAGCTTATATCATCAATGATGAAAACAACCCCACCAACCATCCTATATTTTCCCTTGGTACCGAATTGGGGTTCAGTTTACTACAACTCACTGATGCTCCCAAGCCTCCTCTAAAACTCAGAAAGCATCCCACTACCTTTCATGGATTTTCTCCCCCGACCTCTGTTTGGAAAATGTTTTTTGATGGAGCCTCCTCCAAAGAAGGTGCAAGTGCTGGAATGGTGTTTATCGCACTAGCCCAAGAGACCATATCTCTGTCTTGCAAATTAGAATTTGAGACTACCAATAATGTGGCAGAGTATGAAGCTCTTGTCTTGGATTTGAGGGTTGCAAAGGACATGGGAATCAAATAAGTGTCTATGTTTGGAGATGTTGATTTGGTTGTAAAGCAAGTCATAAATCTTTACTAAGCTAAGCATCAGAGGCTAAGATCTTATAGGAATGAAGTGTGGGATTTGATAGATAGTTTCTTCTTGGCTTTTAACATTTCATTTATTCCTAGAGAAGAGAATTCAGTGGTCGATTCCTTATCCGCTTCGGCAAGAATCTTCAAAGTGCCCCTAGAACCCAAGCTCAGGTACTATATAGAAGTAAAATACAGACCCTCTATACCAGACAATGTCAAGCATTGGAAGTTATTTGAGGATGATATTGAAATCAAGAGGTTCCTAGAAAATATTGATGAATTTTCTACATTACATATAGACCAGAACCATGAACCTGAAAGTAACTCACATGCTAATGTATTTTTAGAGAAAATTTCTAATCACAGCATTGTGCAGTTACCCAGCAATCACATTCCAAAAGGACTAGTCCCTTTGGAGAGGATTTTTGATGATAATGATGTATCAGTGAAAGCTAAAGGGCCGCTCGATGAGACTGACATATCTAAATGCAATATTGGCACAGAGACAAAGCCAAAGTTCATCAAATTTTCAAGCAGCCTGAAAAGGGAACAGAGGGCCAGATATGTTGATATGTAAAGAAGTTTGTTGATGTGTTCTCCTAGACATACGAAGATCTCATAACATATGACAGAGTTTTCATTGAGCATAAGATTCCACTGAAGGAAGAGGTCAAACCATTTAGGCAGAAGCTAAGACAAATCAATCCTGTGTTGTTGCCTATCATGGAGAAAGAGGTAAATAAGTTGTTGGATGCCTAGATCATTGTGCCTTTGAGATATTCAGAGTGGGTGGCCAATTTGGTCGCAGTGAGAAAGAAGAGTGGGGAAATCAGACTTTGTGTTGATTTCAGAAACCTAAACAGAAGCTCAAAGAAGGATAATTACCCCTTTCCCAAGATGGAACATATATTGCAATGGGTAACAAGAGCATTCAGGATTTCCATGATTGATGGCTTCTCTAGCTACAATCAGATTTATGTCCTACCGGAGGATAGAGAAAAGACAACATTCACCACTCCTTGGGGTACATTCATGTATGCCAAAATGCCCTTTTGTTTGATGAATGTAGGAGCAACCTTTCAGCGAGCCATGGATATCGCTTTCATTGGAGAAAGGGAAAATTTCATGGTCATCTATCTAGATGACATCACAGTCTTATCCAAGTTTGACAAACATCACCGTGAACATTTAAAAAAGGTTTTCCTGAAGTGCAGGAAGTTTGGTCTCTCCTTAAACCCCAAGATGTCTATGTTTTCCATGAAGGAAGGAAAATTGATAGGCCACATAATATCAGCTGAAGGGGTCATTATTGATCCCAGCAGAGTCGAAGCAATCCAAACCCTATCACTCCTGAGATCCAGAAAAGAAGTCCAGGCTTTCCTGGGAAAAAATAATTTTCTAAGGAGGTTTGTTTCCAACTTTGCTGAGATGGTAAATCTTATAATGGCCATGTTGAGGAAAGGAAATGAAGTTAAATGGACTGCTGAGTCTCGAAATTACTTTGATCAGATAAAGAAAGCCTTGACTGAAGCTCATGTGCTTATTAGTCTTGATAACTCAAAGGATTTCCTTATTTTCTCTTTTGCTTCATTTGATATTGTTGCAGTTGCCTTATTGCAGAAAAATGTTGAGGGTTTGGAGCAGCCCATTTCTTTCTTTAGTCAGGCTTTGAGAGATGCAGAGATCAAATATGACATTATGGAGAAGGAGGCTTATGCTTTGGTGAAAGGTCTCAAATCTTTCAAAGTCTATTTCTTGCATTCAAAAATCATTGCATATGTCCCTTCAGCTGCTGTGAAGGAGATCCTCATTCGGCCAGACATAGACGGAAGGAGGATCAAATGGATTTCCAAGATCCTTGAGTTTGATCTGGAAATAAATCACACCAAGTTAGTTAAAGGGAAGGGTTTAGCCAAGCTGCTGGATAAATCCAATTGTAAGGCCCTAGGGGTTAACTTCATCAATGCTTACTCGGAAAATCAGCAAGCTGGGTTTTCCAACAAAATCTCTCATGATGGTTTACCACTAGCAAAGTGCACCTGGTATAGAGACATTATATATTTTCTGCTAGAATTAAAGCCTCCTAGTTGAATAGGGAAGAGTAAGGCAAGAGATTTAAAGCTCAAAGCAGTCAGATATTTCCTTATTGACCAAGATTTGCATTGGAGGGACCCTCTAGGAGTGCTTCTGAGATGTTTAAACCCACAGGAGGCACAAGGGGTTATGTTTGATTTTCATAGTAGACTATGTGGGGGGCACCATTTCTAGAAGACCACAGCCTACAAAGTTCTCAGGGTTGGTTACTATTGGCCCACCTTATTCACTGATGTCTGTAGAAAGGTCGAAGCCTGCATCAAATGCCAAAATTTCTCAGGAAAGCAGCAACTCAAATCTCTGCCACTAAAGTCTATAGTAGCTTCAGCACCCTTTCAACAATGGGGGTTGGACTTCATTGGAGAGATTCATCCTCCTTCAAGTGGTTAGCACAAATGGATCTTGACTGCAACATATTATTTCACCAAGTGGATCAAAGCTATCCCCACCAGGAGTGCTTCACACAAAGTTATCATCAGCTTCCTAAAGGATAGCATAGCAAGGTTTGGTTGTCCCAGCAAAATTGTCACTGATAATGCCACGTCTTTCAAGTCTGAGCCTCTGGTTAGGTTCTGTGATCAGTTTGAGATTGCACTGATTCATTCCACTCCTTATTATCCTCAAGGCAATGGACTGACAGAGTCTTCCAATACAATTCTGATCAAGCTCATTAAAATAATATTGGAAGATAATAAGAAGGCTTGGGATTCAAAGCTAAAAATCTCTTTGTGGGCTGATCGAGTGACACTGAAGAGGTCCCTAGGGATCTCCCCTTTCCAACTCATTTATGGGACTGAAGTTGTTTTTCCCACTCAGTTGGCTCTACCTGTAGCCAAATTCTTTTAGGATTATGAAGGGGATCAATACCATATGGTTAGAAGAATTCATCAACTGGTGGAGGTGTAGCAGACCAGAGAGCAAGCAATGGACAGAGTCCATGATTAGCATCAAAATATCAAGCAAGCCTTTGACAGGAAGGTCAGAAAAAAAGAATTTGAGCTGGGAGATTTAGTGCTTAAGTGGGATGCACCCAGGAAAGATAGAGGGAAACACAGCAAGTTCGACGCCCTCTGGATTGGACCCTTCAAGATCTCTGAAGTGTTCTTGAACAACACCTATAGGTTGTAGGATTTGGAGGGCGAAGAAGTTTTTAATGGCCCAATGAATGGGCATTTCCTAAAGAAATGTTTCGTTTGAGCCTTAAGGGGCTCTTTTGTTGTTGTAAATATTGTTTTCGGTTTGTTTTCGGTTTCAATACGGGACTCCATAGCCCAACAGCAAGGCACTGAAGCTGCAAAAAGAGTTCTTGATAGCCCGCAGGGGGTGTGTCATCCCCCATGGAGCCTAATGTTACCACAGAAACATGTAGGGGGGTGTTTTCCCTATGAATCAACCACCTTTGGAAAAAAGAGGGAAAGAAATGGGTTAAAAACCCACTTATCCTAAGTTTGGGGAGTCAGGGCACGTTGTGCTAGGAGGTAAGCAGATCTAGGTGGCCAAAATTTGTGTGCCCAGATCTATAGCCAAGGATCGATTCCAGACCCCCCCCCCCCTCTCCAGTCTACCTTTAACCGGAGGGGGCGAGGGAGTTCCAACATG
>JASDQU010739295.1:125209-148044 GCA_032191745.1 Picea mariana | reverse complement strand
CCCTTGACATGATTTTTTGTTTTTCAAATCACACCCAAGTCACATATGTGAACCTCCAACTCATAAACAACATTTCAGCCAAAATTAATAGCAATTTCCAGGCAGTTAACTTTTGGCATGAATTCTGAGACAGTCAAGGTGAATCTAGAAAATCCAATACATGGTTTTTGTGCGTAAGGGTCAAAACTGAGCATAATGTGGGATGATTTCCAAAATGAGGTATGTTTTGGGATATTTAGATGGTTTTGTAAATATGTAAAACCCAGATTTTATATTATGGTCCAAATTAGCAACAGTTTTCAAACAACTAACTTCTAGTGTGATTTATGAGGAGATGAAGATGAACCTTGGAAAATTAAAACATGGGTTTTGTTCAAAATATAATAAATTTAGTAAGACACAAGAATGTTATCGAAATAAGAAATGTCTTAGGATATTTAAGCTGATCTTCAACAAGGATTTTTCCAAATTGCATGTTCCGTCCAGATTCGTAAAAAGCCAAAATTATTTGTTTTCCAATTAGCAACGATTTGGATAAAATTGTGAAGGTTGTTTTGAGTCGGTTCCCACCTCTCATGTATAAATCAAGGTGTGGAGGAGATCAATGTAAGTAATAATTTAGATAGCTATATATTCAGAGATCATACATTTAAATCAACATTTTTGTATCAGATTGTACTATTGAAATCGCCTTAATAAAATGTTGATGTTCTGAAAACAAATTGTTGTGTATACAATTCACCGCTAGAATGGTAATATTTTAGTAGCGTGGAGCCAATTGGGAGGGCCCAAAAATTTGGTCCACATTTCCATTTTATTTTATGTAGGTTTAGATTTACATTTGTAGTAATTTTACATGTTGTTCAGATTAGTTTAATTCCAGAGTAGTTTACTTATGTTCTTAATCAAGTAGTAAATATTTATTTTCTAAATGTTGTGTGAATCATTGTAGAGGTTAGATCTTTTATTGAATTCCATAGTTCATGAGTGAAATTCCTCTTTTGAATCCCCTGAATGTCTGACCATTAGAGTAGATGAAAGATTGGGATTGGTTCCCTTGGATAAGCCTTGCTACTATTATCCCAATGTAGAAAGATACCCCAGTGATCACCATACCTCATAGATTTCCTTTCTCTCTTGCATTTAGATTGCTTGTTTGCTTTTTTGCAAATTAAGAGAAAAAACTCAATTGAAGGTGGGAATAATATTTTCTCCAAGAATTGCATACAGGAACACTAAGGATGTGCTTGATTTAAATACTGTAGCTTATGCCCAACAGAGCACTTTCTTGTTTTGTTGCCAAATGAACAAGATTATTATAATTTGCATAGTATTTAATTGATGCTAGTTAATGTTAGAAGCATAGTTTCATGTTCTAGTCTCTACATATACAGTGTTGGCATCTCTAATCTTATGCCCCCAGATTGATGATTCCATTATCAACAATTAAGTTAATTAATTTGCTTGACAATGGCCAGCTCTAATGTTTAATCTATAAAACTCTCCAGTGTACTCTTTAACTGACATACATTTCTACTTCAGATTTTTTATTTTCTAAAGAGATTAAGTTGATAATATTGGGGCATGAAATTACCTTTCATCTTTGCTACCATTCTATCCCAGCTTTTGATTATTGTCTTTCCTTTGTTTTTCCTCTCAACTTGTACTCCATCCCACCAAATCAATGTATGTCCTTGAATTATTTTCACATAAAATTTTACCTTCTTCTCATCTGCTACATTTTCATACTCGAAATACTTATCCAAGGCACTAATTTGGTTTATTAATTCATCCACATTCAAATTGCCTTCATACATTGGCACCTCCATCTTTGTTCTGAATCTTATTCCCATGATATCTCTAAACAATCTTACTTCAACATTTTCTTCTTCAGGATCTCCCTCTCCTTTTGCAGATTCCTCTTCTTTATCACTGACATCTCCTGTGTCAGGGTCTCTTCTTTGGGAAGCTTCCATAGTTTCCAACCATGCCAAAATATTTTTCATTTCTTCAATCACTATTGCATTCGCAATTGGTCTTCTTTGACCTGCTCTTCCTCTTCCTATGGTTCTAAATTCCATTTCTTGACAAAGAAATTTTTCTATGGGACCTTCAGGAAAGTAATTTTCTAATGGTGAAAGAAACAACCTTCCCATGTAGTTCTTCAATCGTCCATTTCTCAACTCTATTGGAAAAAAAAAAATATCTTTTTCTTTCTTCTTCTTTGATACCAAAATTGATGCCAATTGGATCAGCTTTAAACCCCATTATATGATTACTTAACACTTCTAATAACCATCCACTGGCTTACCAAACCATCAGGGAATAACTCTCAAAAATTCTATGCTTTTTTTAACTGGTCATCGGTCCATCGTACCATCGACGAAGTAAATAAATTTGTCACCACCCATCTATCCATCGAGCCTAGGGATACACAACAGTGTGTCTTTTAAAACCTTACTCTATTCTGGTTGAGTACTAATGGTTTGTTAATCGGCCCATTGGCCACCGAGGGAAATAAACACTTATTCTTTTAAAGTATTTAAGACTGGTTCAGTTGAAATTAGCTTGCAAAAGAGCCTATAAATAAAAAATGTATCCTCTATGATTTCACTACTTCCATAAAAATTACCAACTCTGACAAAACCAGAATGAACATTAAAATTATCAATGTGCAGAGAACTAATCTAGGAGATAAAATCCTTCGATGGAGCACCAATTTTGTGTTATAAAAGTAGGTGTGCTCATTTAATCATAGACAATATAGCAATATTTTCACCCAACCATAGGCCGAAGCCACCCCCGAGCACCTTAACCTTGACAGAGAATAATTCTGGAAGCAAACCCTAGGCCTAATAGCCAATCACTATAGCGTACCTCTCTCCAAAGCTAGCGCACAAGGCAAAAATTCCAAACCATAACCAAGAGAAAGTCCAAGCCTAAAACCGAAAATACAAGTTGCAATAGTTGCAGCTGTAGCTACTCTCCAGACTTGCGCACTTACCAAATTTCTGCAGTGCGCACTAGATTTCTGTAGTTGCGAGCTGTGTGTGTACAAATGAGCTCTGGAATCTTGTATTTATTACTACTCTTCCTTAGCTGTGTGGGCCGAATTCTCTTTCTGGAGGATAAAAACTCAATATTAATTATTTTATTTACCCAAGTTGTCTTCTAGGGTTATGTTCAATGCTTTAGGGTTTCTTCTTGCTTCCTGGAATATTTTATTCTTGTCAGGGTTACACTTGGAGGTTTAATACCTCTCGCAACTACCATAATATCAACATTCTGAACAGGAAAATAGTTTTTCATTAATATTCGTTTGTTCTCAATACCCCCACAACTACATTTTCATGCCCAGTGGTTGTATTTATACAACCAAGAGAACAGATTGATTCTAATCACAGAAATTGGATCATATCCTCAAATATGAACAAAACCCTCTAATTTCCTCAACAACAACTAATTTTTTCCATGAATAGGATCGAATCCAAAAAATCCTTCAACTCACCCTAGATTGTCTAACTCCTTCAACTTCATGTCTAAAATAAAAAATATATGTTACATTACATGGCAAAACACTCTCTTATTGTAAACACACTTAGAATTATTCTATAATTATGACAAACTTAGGAAAATAAACAAATTATAATATTCCATAGCAATAAGGAAACCCATTTCCTCTCATAAATTCCTAAGACCTTCTAGAGGTCAATTACTGAGTTGACTTCAAAAGATGCTCATGCATCATTCATTTGAAAGTTTTATGTGTTTCTGGGTTAGATTTCCATCTCCTTATTATGTCTTCATCCTCCCCAAAGTTGTTCATAAAGGCATCCAAAGAACCATCATTACGTGCAGTATCTTTGGCTAATATTCAAGTGAAAACCCCTTCCCATGTATCCTCTCATTGCTTTTTGAATTCCTTGATAATCTACTCACTAAAATCTCTAAATATTTCATCCAAATTTGCTTGGTCTCATGTTTTTTTGTGTGATTTTTAGCATCACCATCTTCATTATCTCCCTTTTGATTATTGGTGTTGTGTGGCATTCTCGCTTGAATATTTTCCAAACTCAAAACTTACATAAGAAACTCTTGAATCAACATTATCACAAAACCATTATTTTGATATCCACTTGTAGTGGTTATGTGTCCATTATGTGTTCAAAATGGAACTACCACTATAACTATAGAGGTAACTAAAATAAAAAAGTAAAAATAAGAAAATTAAAGAGCCAAAGACAAAGAAATTAGTGAGGAAACATGCTCACCAAATAGTATATTACACATACCAATTTAGAAGGAAGATTTCTAAAATTAATTTTGTTGATTCTGTGGATAAAATGAAAAGAGTTTCAAATGAAAGAAAAGAAACCTCTAGTTATACTAAAAAGAGGTAAAAGAAAACTTAAATATTAAGTTACTCATAAAAAAAATAAAACTCATTTACATAAAATTGTTATTTTGCAAATATTGAAATATGATATTATAAAGGCCTAAGACTAGAATACTATTATAATATCATGAACTTATATACAAAGTGGCTTATGTATATCACATCTAATGCTTAATAAATATGTTGCAATTAGATATACAACATTCTTCTATTTTTCTACCATAAGTTTTCTTAATCAATTTAAATTTAAATAGCCATGCTTCAATTAGTACTAGCGCAATAATATTTATAGCAGGTCTAACATATGGCATTGACTGGGCAACTAATGCGCATTGGATGTGAATAACTTAGCCCTTAGGAAGTGCACATTTACTCAAACTTATCATTTACCACTTAGTGACTCGTGGTATTGGCCCATGGTATTGAATAGTAAAGAAATGACTAAATCTAACTGGTGCATGCACAAAGAACCCCAACCTTATGCACATTTTTTTTCTCCCCGAAGAATCTATATATATTGTACTCATGTCAAGCATTAATTTACAAGTGAACTTTGAATTGTTTCTTCAACAATATTATCTTTTTGAGTGTTATTTCATTATCTCTTCTCTCTTTCTCTTGCAATTTTCCAGTGTAGTTTTTTTCTCGCAACTATTTATTGGCTTGTTCTTATAATCCTACATGGTATCAGAGCACTAGAGTGGATTTTCAGGAAAACTAACATTATATTCCAATTTTTTCAAAGATTGAATAACCTAAAGAGAATGGAACAACCATGTACATCAGTGATTCTTACCCCATTCAATAACTTTGAATGGAAACCCAAGATCATACTTCTGCTAAGGAGTAAGGGGATTTATAGGATCATTATGGGAACCGGAGAAGAGCCTAGTTCCACCGATGAGAAACTTAGTTTCTCAACAGTCAAGATATGGAATTCGGGATAATATGCTTGTCAATTTCTCCATAATCACTCTTCCATGTAGAATCATCTAGCACTCTTGATGAAGTATGGACCACACTGGAGGTTCTCTTCGGGAAATAAAATGATATTGAACATTGCATATCAGAGAACGCCAAGAAAAATCCTAAAGAAAAGTCATCGAAAGATCTAGGTAAGGGCCATGCTCTAAGTGTTATTTCTTTCTCACCTAATACTTGGATTTCAGATTTGGGGAATAGGTTATTGGATCCTTCCACAAATAGATTGTTCATTGAAGGAAGTGTGAATTTTGATGAAGGCCTCTTTCAAGCATTCTAGGAACAACCTGCAACAACTTTTCTACCTCTTTCTAAAGCCAATATCGGAGAGGATTCTTCATGCTATATGGATCATATTTTAGATCAGATTTTAAAGTTTGATTTAGAGGTTCATGGCCATCCTATTACTGATCCCAATCTTAGACCACGGTGGGAACAAATTACCCAACAAGTCCTTGAAGATCTAGTGGGTGAACCTATCGATCCAAGGAGAACAAGATCTCAATTTTTGGATGTTTCACATTCCCTCACAACTACTGATCCATTATTACCCATGAATTTATATATGGTTCTTGCATATAATCCTCAATCCTATGCAGAGGTTGCATAAAACCATTATTGGGAAGATTCCATGAATAAGGAATACAATTACCTCATTGAGAACCACACATGGAATTTGAATCCTCTTTCGTCCAATCGGAGAAAGTGGATAGCTAAGGGATTCTCACTGATGCATTCACTTCACCAAATCTATACAGACATATACCTCTTCATCAAAACCTTCATCAAGGAGAAATTTACAGCTTTTTGGGGTCCCCTTGTGATGAAGGACACAACTACATAGTAATTGATCATGTTAGCATTCCATTTTGAGGGGGGGGTTTCTTCCCACTGGGTTTTCCTTCTTTACTTCACTTTTGTTTTAGTTATTTGTTTGTACATGAGTACCTAACATGGCTGAAATTTCCAAGAATCATACATCATGCCTACTCCCATGTTTTTATTTAGGGAGGGTGTTGGATTACATGCACAACATTCCACTTTTCAAGGGACGTCAATTTTTAGCCATTCTTAAAAATTAGGGGGCTGCCTATTTTTAGCAGTGTTATTTTTAGCAATGATATTTATAGCAAGTCTAACATATGGCATTGATTGGGAAACTAATGCATAGTGGATGTGGATAAATTATCCCCTTAGGAAGTGTGCATTTCCTTTATTATTAATGGATATTACTTATCATTTACCACTTAGTGAATCGTGGTATTGACCCATGGTATTGAATAGTTTAGAATTGACTAAATCTAACTAGTGCATGCACAAAGAACTTAAACCTTATGTGCATTGTTTTTTCTCCCTGGAGAGTATATATATTGTACTCATGTCAAGCATTAATATACAAGTGAAATTCAAATTATTTCTTTAGAAATATTTCCTTTTTTAGTGTATTTCATTCTCTCTTCCCTTTTTCTTGTAATTTTGCTACTGTATTTTTTTTCTTGCAACTAGATATTAGCTTGTGCCTAAAATCCAACATGGTATCAGATCACTAGAGTGGATTGTGAGTAAAATTAACATTATATTGCAGGTTTTCAAAGATTGAACAACCCAAAGAGAATTGAATATCCATCTACATCAATGATTCTTATCCCCATTCAATTACTTTGAATGGAAACCCATGATCATAATTTTGAAAAGGAGTAAGGGGATTTATAGGATCACTATGGGCACCAAAGAAGAGCCCAATTTCGTTGATGAGAAAGCTCATCTTCTCAATAGACAAGACAGGGCATTTAGGATAATATTCTTATCAACTTCTCCAGAATTGTTCTTCCACATAGAATCATCTACCACTCCCAATGAAGCATGGACCACATCGGAGGTTCTCTTCAGGAAACAGAATGATCTTGAAGATTGCATACTAGAGAACGCCAAGAAAAATCCTGAAGAAAATCCATCATAAGATCTAGGTAAGGGTCATTTTATACTTGGATCCTTCCATAAATAGATTTTTCATTGAAGGAAGTGACAAGTTCAATGAAGGCCCCTTGCATGCATTCTAGGAACAACCTGCAACAGCTTTTCCACCTCTTCCTAAATACAATCTTAGATAGGACTCTTCATGCAATATGGATCAGATTTCAAAATATGATTTAAAGGTTCATGACCATGCTATTACTTATCCAGATCTTAGAACATGGTGGGCACAACTTACCCAACAAGTCACCGGAGATCTAGTGGGTGAACCTACCAATCCAAAGAGAACAAGATCTCAATTTGAGGGTGTTCTGCATGCCCTCACAACTGCTAAGCCATTATTACCCATGCATTTGTTCTTGCATTTGATCCTCAATCCTATGCAAAGGTTGCAAGAAACCATTATTGGGAAGATTCCATGAATAAGGAATATAATTCCCTCATTGAGAACCACTCATGGGATTTGGATTCTCTTCCATCCAATCGGATAAAGTGAATAGCTAAGAGATTCTCACTTGTGCATTCACTTCACCAAATCCGTACAGACATCTACATCTTCATCAAAACCTTCATTAAGGAGAAACTTGTAGCCTTACGAGGTCTCCTTGGTGTGAAGGACATAGTTTCATATTAGTTGATCATGTTAGCATTTCATTTGTTAGTATTCCATTTTGAGGGGGGGAGGGGGCTTCTTCCCACTGGGTTTTCCCTCTTTACCTCACTTTGTTTTAGTTATTTGTTTGTACAAGTGTACCTAACATACCTGAAATTGTCAGAACTCATACATCATGCCTACTCCCAGGATGTGATTCATGGGAGGTGTTGGAGTACATGCACAACATTCCACTTTTCAAGGGACACCAATTTTTAGCCATTCCTAAAAATTAGGGGTTTGCCTATTTTTAGCAGTGTTATTTATAGCAAGTCTAACATATGGCATTGACTGGACAACTAATGTGCATTGGATGTGGATAACTTAGCTCCTTAGGAAGTGCGAATTTCCTTTATTATTAATGAATTCAAACCTATCATTTACCACTTAGTGACTCATGGTATTGACCCATGGTATTGAATAGTTAAGAACTGACTAAATCTAACTAGTGCATGCACAAAGAACCCGAACCTTATGCGCATTGTTTTTTCTCCCCAAAGAGTCTATATATATTGCACTCATATCAAGCATTAATAAACATGTGAAATTTGAATTGTTTCTTCAGGGATATTGTGTTTTTTAATGTTATTTCATTCTCTCTTCTCTCTTTGTCTTGCAATTTTGGTAGTGTAGTTTTTTTCTCACAACTAGATCTTGGTTTGTGCTTAAAATCCTACAGGTGCAGACACCAATAGAATTGACTTAATCCCAAGGAATGTGGGGATCCGATCATAAACATGCTCTGAAAACTCATAAAACTCAATATCATTGTTAGTCTCGGTTTTTGTTCCCTTGTTGTAATGGTTTGATGAGGGTTTTGGAATTGTTTGGGAGTTTCGATAAGGTAATTATAAACATGGTGATGATGATGAATGGTGAGAAGAATCTCACTACAAAATGTTTGAATATGGGTTCGATGAAGTATTTTCACATGTTATGCTTCAATAGATCTTCTATCCTTTTCCACTATATCCAACTTCAAATGGGACTCAATATATGGTTGTGTAATAGTGTCTATATCCTAATTCTTTGAGAATTTATTATGGATTTAAGAAGAGTTGGCACTTTGAACCTTAGCATATTTATTCCAATTCTTAGAGGACTTGGCCTCTTGTATATGTGACTCTTATGTTTATGTAGCATATGTAGACTTTGATACCTATTACAAAAAGAAAAAGATATTAATGTTACATAGACTTCAATGATTTTCATGGTTTAGGATGAAAACAAAAACTTTAAAATCTAGTGTTAATAAAAAACTACTACACACGTGTGAGGTCATTAAGAAAATTATGGCATTGGAACACTACAACTAAACCAAATTTATTGCTACAAGAAAACTTGATGTTGACAAATAAACAAGAGGAAATGGAAACAATGTTGTGTATTCCATGCTTAGATGGAAAACACAATAAAAGGCATTAAAAGAGATTTGATTATTGTATTTACCTGGGTGTACTTGTGCTCATTAAATGAGCAATTTTACTCCTACATTAAATGCTTATGCTTGAAATTACAACTTACATGGTTAAGATTATCTTTGTTAGCTTAGGAATTGTAGTATTGTAGCCTTGATAATGGAATTCCCACCACTATCATATCTTGCATTCAATAGTTGATAGCCTTAGCCTTCCATGGAGTAAACGAAATGAAGAAGATAAAATAGAATAAACAAAGCTAGTGTAACAAGTGTTGCATGGCAGTGTAGTACCTGTCAGGTTGGAATGGGAATAAATGCACAAGGATGGGGGAATAAGTAGCAGAGGAAAATGGAAACTGCAGCGGACACGTGGCCAGCAACATGAAGTACAGGTGGTATCCATGCATAAAATGACATGTGGCTCCTAGAGAAATTATGGCATTGAAGCCATTTAGTTTTTGAAAGTATTTTCATTCTAATTATATTGTGTTTTGCATAGTCCATCTTTCTTTTTTTTTCTTAATAAGATACGAAAGAGCACAGATATCCCGATCACGTGTAACTTGATATATTGATGGACTCTAAATTTCCATGTTCAAAATTTCCATTCCTAACTTGCATGTTTTATCTCTTCAATTTATTTAAAAAATTCATTCATAATTATCTATGTATACTTCCAACTGGCTTTCATCCCAATATATAGAGTTAAGTACAATTTTCATAGTCACTTCTTTAATTTTTCCCATGGACAAAGTAAGCAACATCCATTTCATTGTATTAAATAGATCATCTGGATTGTGTGTCTCTATATGTGTTAGGATAAATAAAGTTATATGTGGTGGCAAAGAAACAAATATATATATTTTTTTAAGATTATTTGATCTTCTTGTGTGACCTCTACGTTTGCTAGTTTTTTTGTATATATTGTCAGACGTTGATTTGCAATTTTGGTTTCTATTTATGCAATTTGTTAGGAGTGAAACAGAATTCAAACGAGGATGTCAATCCTACTACGTTCTTATATATGTGGTACTCCTCTATAATTATTTCCTAGGGCGTGTATAGTTCAAATGTGGGACTTAGAGAATTTCCGTCATAATGACTTAAAGCAATACAAAACAATAGATATTATTATTTTTTTTTTTTTTTGAAATAAAGGTTTCTGGAAAATAGGACCAGGAATCACACACATTAAACATTCAAATTAAATAAACACAATCTTCTGACATATAGCATAGTTGAAGATAAAAAATTATGAGCACATAAAAATAAAAGAAGATGATCGACATGCATAAAGAGAACTAATTTTGCATTCTGAAAACAGTGCTACAAGGCACCATGGAGATTGTTCCCAAAGTAGTTTTCTTTGAAATTTATCAAAAAATAATAATGTCTATTCCATATTCCTGGAAATTTAAATGTGTTTTTCATATAGATTAGGATTGGGGCTCCCACGGACCATAAAAGAAATAAGTACAAGAAATAGGACTGTAGAAAGAAGAAGTGGGCGATGATAAAGAGCAAGACCTGAAAAGAATAAATTGGAAGTTATTAGTCTTTCATTAGACATTTCTATTTAAAGAGGTGGAATAAATGGATTGATAAACAAAGAAGGATGTGATCAGTATAGACCTATTGTGATGGTATCTATCTCCCCCTTTCCTATTTTCTTGTTGATGCCTTTTTATTGTTGGCGTTGATGGCTACTGGAATCGTGCCAACTGTTTGTTGCCCTTTGTTGCTGAGCTTGTCGATTGCCCTTTTTAGCCATTCTTCAATGTATATTCTCATGGGGGGCACGTTGATCTCATACCGGATATTTATGTTGAAAATATCCTTTTCTAATTCCCTTAGATCGATAGAAAGATTACGTAGAGCCTAATCAAATTCTTCATTTTGTACTGAATAGTCCACTAGCCAGTTGTTCACGTCATCTTCACCATATTCAAGGATGTTGTAAAAATTTTCTAAAGAAAACCCCTTAAAAATATCAACTTGTTCATCGAAGGCTTGCTTGGTTAAGGACAAGGAGTTGACGATTAACTTGGGGTCTTGGACCTCATTGGTACTTTCGATTAAGTCTATTTCGGTCATCTTTCTAAATAATTCTTCTTTCTTTGATATGGCTTGTTCACATGATTGGAAAATGAGATGTAGGTTCTTCATTTTCTCTTTCCAGCATGCATTTAATTGATTGAACCGATTTNGGGAAGTGAGATCTTATTGTCTTCTTCTCATATATGTCATGTTGCTGACATGGATGCCAAAAGGGATGAACGTCTCTAGATAGAAACGTTCTTCATTTTTTAAATCCACCTGCAAATGTTTGTGCAAAGTATGTGCCCTCGTTCCAAGGGAAGCCATACTTTGTGATGTTTCTCAGGCCTAAGTAATTAGATCCATTCTTTTCTTGATATTCTTCTCTACATAACTTCTACACAATGTAAGGAGGATGGAGCATACTTTTAACTTGGTTGTAGGGGTGGTAGGCATGGTTATTGCTAAAGGACTAGCAAGCAATGGGATAGGAATCAAAGCTTCCTCCAATTCCTTGATTCATTCCTTTAGTCTGGCATTCTCCGCCTCAATGCCTCCAATGGAATCATCAAGAGTATCTCTGGTTGCTCAGTGAAGTCAGGATATTTGGGACGGATGCATGTTCATAAGGTTAATCTTTGAACGAGATTTCCCTTTCTTATTTCTTACATCTCTCTTTTCAATAATTAAATTTTTAGATTCATTGTCAAAAACAGCGCTCTGGAATACGAAGGATTCATCTTCATCAAAAAAATTGGTATCAGCTATTTCCATTGAGGGACTATGGTGGATCACATCCCTAGGCTGATCAACGTTGAAGAATACGTTATCCAGATCAGTCTCAAGTTCCATTTATTCACTTTCAATTATGGGCTCTTCCGTTTTCCCTACAACATTTTTTCTCTTTTTCGTCATGGGAAGCTTGTGAGAACTATGAATTTTACCATGAGGAGGGTTCTTATATCGTCTTTCATTTGAAGAATTCTAGGTTGCTTTCTTACTGGGATGGGTCGTTAGAGCGATGCTCCAGGATGTCTTACTCTGGGGAGTGGTAGCCGAGGATTGAATACTCTTCTCACCGGGGCCTTTTCCATGTTGTTTGTACAATTCAATGGTGATTTGTAATGTCTCTAGCTCACTAGTGTTAGGAGAAGGAGTGTTGTCGTCATTGTCTATGTCTTCATTCAGGCATGTCTGGATAAAATAATTGTTGAAGCCAACTAGTAGTAAATGTTCTAAAAAAATCCCATTAGGGTCGAACCCTCTTATCCTTCAGCATATCTTAGGTTCAAGTTTTTGAAATGGCCTGCGAATTCGTCAATATTGTTGACGTTCCTGAACATGAAGTCCCCAACTTTCCAAGGCAGAGGAATGAACTAATTTTTCTTCTTCTCATGGAAAAAATGCAACCAGTAGTTCTATTTCCTTGTTATCTATGTAACAAACATTATGTATGTAATGTTACATGGAAGGAAAGCAGGATTTTCCTTGGAGACAAAAACCATTATCACGATGTAATTCTCCATTTGTTCAAGTGTCCCCTTCCTGTCCAAAAACTTGGTTTCCTGGTCATACATGCAGATAGCATCCTTTCCTAACAATAAATCTTTGAAAACTAAGACAAAGTTATTAAAAACCTCATAAAAACAATGGGAGACCCTGTGCCTCCACAAGGCCTGGTACCAGAAGGTTACTAGGTCAAATTCACAGTTTACCTTCTTGGGAACAGACAGTTTTGGAAATGGACAACAATGTGTTATCACAAAAACCAAGTAGGATGACATATAAATTTCTTCTCCTCTTTGAATTGTGACAATTGGGAACAAATTTCAATAGAAATTAGCTTTCCCAATCAAAAATGGCTTGATCCTTGACTATGAAATACAAACTATAAATAATGATGTGGGAAATACTTCTTGTGGATTCTTATCTCATTATTCTTGTAAATAGCCAGGCAATTTCCAGGAATGGATTTCTAAATGAACTAACCTGCAAGATCGTAATATGTTCAATAAATACTGTCAGGTCTTCTAGGAACTCGGGCAAGAGGTCCAACCCATTATCATGCTTTTTTAGGAACTGCTTGCAGTCTCTTCCTATGAAGTTCAATGTTGGCTCTGGAAATATTAACATCTTGCGAAAGACCTGAGGTGACAAAGAAACAAGAGAGTGGTACCATAGTGGAATAATTGTTTGGCCTGAAATATATCTCTCGATGCACCAAGAGACCACCTCCTTACAGTCAAAAACTTCATAGAAACGGCCTTCACGAGCAATTCCAGAGGTCCAAATTACTTTGTTTTGGGTGGAAGGGGATGAGTAGTAAGAGTATGCCCTAGAACACTGGAATTTATGGTCCTAACACCCAAATATGTTCACTATATCTCCACATAACTGTTGTCGAGTTTTTTCCATAAGTTTACGAGAACGTCTTTTTGCTCCAGACGATGTTTGAAATGAACAGTTGAAGGGGATAATATAACCCTCTGAAAATATTGGTCCAATGCATGTGAATGGGAGATCTCCTCGAGCCTTTTACTCATTAATGACAATCTCTACGATTGTTGCATGATGAGTTGTTAACATTAAATCTTAGTAATTGCATATGTAGAAGTGTGAAGGTGGCGGGTACGACGAAGAGAAATTAAGGATTGGAGGTTTCGTGAACCGGCCAACCCGACGACCCGTGGAAGACACTCCATGATGTTTGAAATGAACACTCGGAAGGGATAATATATCCCTCCAAAAATATTGGTTTAATGTGTATTAATGTGAGATCTCCTTGATCATTTCTCTCATTAATGACAATATTTACAGTTCATGCATGATGAGTTGTTAGTATTAAAGCTTACTAGTTCTATATCTAGAAACAAGTGTGAATGTGGCAGGGATGGGGAAGAGCAATTAAGGAATGGAAAAGTATGAAAAGAGGTCGTTCGAGCTTCAAATTAGGGTTACAAGGGATACTCAGGAGAGGTGAGGGCCCGACGGTGAAATTGTATCTCTTGGAAATTTTGAGTGAAAAACACGTAAAATAGAAGAGGGCATAATGGGGTAGTCTAGTGGTGAGTTTGTATATCTTGGAACTTTGGGTGTTGTTTGCAAGTCACGGAACAATGGAAGCACAATCTTGAGCCCTCCTGTCCGAGAACCCGCAATCTAAAAAGTGGCTAAGTATGGAATAGGGAAATGGTCAGTCGGACTCATTTTCGCTAATATATTGAAATTTGTAATAGATATCCCATTACCTGGAAAGATCATTTTTGCATGTTTCTGGACAACTTGTGTAGGGATAGTCAATGTGACTATCTCCTCGATCCTTTTACTCATTAATGATAATCTTTACGGTTGTTACATGGTGAAATGTTAACATTAAACCTTAGTTATTGCATACTTGGAAAGAAGCGTGAAGGTGGTGGGCACATGAAACAACGATTAGGAATTGGAGATTTTGTTAACCCGCCAACCCAACGATCCATGAAAGAGATTCAAAGAAATGGTCAAGTATGGAAAATGGTCAGACGGGATTCAAAATAGGGTGACAAGGGTTCCCCGGGAGACGTGAGGCCCCGACAGTCAAATTGTATGTCTCCGAACTTTTGAGTGCAAAATGTGTAACATGGAAGAGGGGATGATGTGGGAGTTCGACAGTCAATATGTATATTGCAGAAGTCTGGGTGTTGTTTTTAGGTCACGAAACAATGGAAGTGCAATCTAGAGCTTGCTTGTTTGGGAATCCACAATCAAAAAAGTGTCTAGGTATGGAATGGGGAAGGGGTTGGTTGGAGTCATGATATAAATGAATGAGTGAAAATGTGAACCCATGAGTCCGCCAACCTGTGCAGTTAGACATTTTTGGAAAAATGACTAAGTAACCAGAAAGAGAAAGTAGAGGGGAAAAATAAAGTGGAATTTGGTTAATTATAGAAGAGGTAAAAGAAGGGATAATATATTGAAATTTGTAATAGATATCCCATTACCTGGAAAGATCTTTTTTGCATGTTTCTGGACAAGTTGTGTAGGGATAGTTAGTGCGATTGTCTCCTCGATCCTTTTTCTAATTAATGACAATATTTATGGTTGTTTCATAATGAGATGTTAGCATTAAACCTCATTTATTTCATACTTGGAAAGAAGTGTGAAGGTGGTGGGAACAGAAAACATCGACTAGGAATTGGAGATTTCGTGAACCTGCCAACCCGACGATCCATGAAAGAGATTCCAAGAAATGGCCAAGTATGGAAAGCGTTTGGACGGGCTTCAAAATAGGGTGACAAGGGTTCCCCATGAGACGTGAGGCCCCAGCGCTCAAATTGTATGTCTCAGAACTTTTGAGTGAAAAATGTTTAACACAGAAGAGAGGATGATATGGTAGTTCAGCAGTCAATTTGTATATCGTAGAATTTTAGGTGTTGTTTGTAGGTCATGGAACAATGGAAGTGCAATCTAGAGCCCACATGCTGGGGAATATGCGATCGAAAAAGTGCCTAGGTATGGAATGGGGAAGCGATCGGTCAAATTCGTGATATAAAAGCATGAGTGCAAATGTGAACCCGTGAGTCCACCAAACCGTGCATTTAGACATTTCAAAAAAATGACTAAGTAACCAGAAAGAGAAAGTAGATGGAAAAAATAAAGGGGAATTTGGTTAAGTATAGAAGAGGGAAAATAAGGGGATAAAAGAGAGTGAGAAAATAGAAAAGAGGAGGGTAGTTTTCATAAGTGGGAATTTGTCTCTTAAACAAGCCTCATTGTTGCAAAATCATCATCTTCTAGTCCAATATTTTATCCACTTACTCATTTTCTATTGTGCTTGTATCATTAAAAAGGGTGTGATCAAATGCTTTGTTGAAGATTTGTTATTATTGCAACTTGTGGGAGTAATTGTGTTCTTCATACATTGTTTAATGCCTTGAAATATTATTTTAAGTATTAAACTTTCTACATGATGAGTTGTTAGCATTAAAGCTTGATAATTGCATATCTAGAAATAAAATTATTGTACTGTCAACTTGACCGTAAGTATAAAAATGACGAACTTGAATTTTAATATTGTGGTTCATTTCATAGTTCCATTTGACTTCAGCTAGCATATATCATTTTTTTTCAAAATATTTGTGAAGAAGAAATTTGGTAATTTCATTAATAAAGTAAAAGTGCTCAAATAGAGGCCAAGGGATGGACAACCAATAAAATGTTTCCTTTTGGAGTAAAGGAATCAAGGAAGCGAAAGGGAAATATGAGATCGTTTGCTCAGCAAGGTTGAGATGAAAACGAAACTTCTTGGGCGAGCCCCCAACTCCCGCATCACGAATTAGTGTTGCTATGTTTTACAAATAGAATTGAATGTTGGTTTGAAACCATGTGAAATTCATTTATGTTTTCATAGAAGCATCATGTGATCGATAAAATGACTTTACATATAATTGTTCAATGCTCCATATTTGATCAAATTACTTGATTCAATACAATATTTAAGAATTATGAGACTATCAAACCATGCAAACGAGAAGAGGTGTTAAATCCAGCAAAGAAGCACCAACCAAGATTCCAAGGCAATGTTTTTAATAGTAAATATATAAAAAAAATAGTGGGTAATATATATTTATCCATAGACATTGGACTGAGTTCTTTTCACCGAAGCATTGAACATATTTGTCATAAATACAGGTAGAGGAGTTACAAAAAAAAAACATGCATACAATTATGTGTTGTTCATCTAGTACGAAAACATGGAGGAGCCATGGACAAGATCTTGAACATGCATACAAAATTGATTATCATTCTTTGTTAGGAACTCCTTGCAATATTCTCCTCTGAAGTTCAATGTTGGTTGTGGAAATCTCAACATCTTGCGGAAGACCTGAGGTGAAAAAGAAACAGGAGAGTCGTTCTGCAATGGAATAATTATTTGGCTTGAAACAAGTCAACAACACTCCTTCTCCTGGCACTGGCGAACTAAATACATTGAAAAACACTACTAAATTGTACAAACAACAGGGAAAATACCCCGATGAGAAGAGTGTCCAATCCCTGGATACCACTGGCAAGAGTACGACATCCCGTAGCATCACTCCAACATCCCACCCCAGTAAGAAAGAAACCCAAAATTCTTCAAATGTAGGAGGAGATAAGAAACCTCCTCGCGATAAAATTGATAGTTCTCACAAGCTTCCTGTGAGGAAGAAGAGAAAAATTTTGTAGTGAAAGTGGAAGAGCCTGAAATTGAAAGTGAGGACACACCAAGAGACCACCTCCTTGTAGTCAAATAATTCAGGGACACAGCCTGCACGAGCAATTCCAGAGGTCCAAATTACTTCATTCTGTGCAGAAGGGAACCAAGAGACCACCTCCTTATAGGCAAATACTTCAAGGATACAGAATGCATGAGAAATTCCATAGGTCCAAATTACTTTGTTCTTGGTGGAAGGGGATGAGTAGTAGGAATATGCCTTGCACCACTGGGAGTTCTGGTCCTCACCCCCTAAGATGTTAATTGTATATCCAGAGAACAAGAGAGTGGTCTTGCAATTGAATAAGTCTCTGGCTTGAAATGGTGCACCAAGTGACCATTTCATTACAGTGAAAGACTTCAGGGACACAGCCTGTACCAAGGACAAATCCAAACCCAATTCAAAACCCTAAAAATGAAAGGAAAGGATATATCTTTGAGGGAAAGGACTACCATATTAGTCGAGAGACTCAGATTTTCGAGCTGCAAAGAGGCTATTGCGTTCAGCACTGGTTTATTTTCCAAAACCCCTTCCTTTGGTCTTGTTAGGGCCTCCATCGTCGAGCTGGGAAGTACCCCCAGTTATGGTGGATTTAAATTTGGGCGTAGGAGTGGGAACAATGTTTGCATTTCCATCATCCATCATCGTATCATTGTCCATCAGATCATCTTCTTCTTGCTCGAAATCAACCGCATCAACCTCTGTGTCAACCATCAATGCATGGGGGGGTTGTCTGAGAAGGGGGGTTGCCGTGGAATTATTTGGCTTGAAATATATCTCTCTGTGCACCAAGGGACCATCTCTTTCTTTTCTTATGGAAGGAAGGAGATGAGTAGTAATAATATGCCCTGGACCACTGGAAGTTTTGGTCATCATGCCTAAAGGTGTTTACTGTATCTGGACAGAAATGTTGTCAAAATGTTGCCATAAGTTAACGAGAATGTTCATTTGATCCAGATGATGTTTGAAATGAATGTTCATAAGGGATAATATAACCCTCCGCAAATATTGGTTTAATGCTTATCAATGGGAGATCTCCCCGAGCCTTTCGCTAATCAATGACAATTTCTACAATTCCTGCATAATGATTTGTTACCATTAAATCTTACTAATTGCATACTTAGAAAAAAGTGTGAAGGTGACGGTGACGGTGAAGAGTGATTAAGGATTGGACATTTTGTGAAGCCGCCAACCAGACGACATGCGAAAGAGATTCCATGATACTTGAAATGAACACTCGGAAGGGATAATATAACCCTCCACAAATCTTGGTTTAATTTGTATTAATGACAGATCTCCTCCAGCCTTTAAGACATTAATGACAATATTAACGGCTCCTACAGGATGAGTTATTAGAATTAAAGCTTAATATTTTCATATCTAGAAATAAGTGCGAAGGTGGCGGGGATGGTGAAGAGTGATTAAGAATTGGACATTTCATGAACCCGCCAACCCACGAAAGAGATTCCAAAAAATGGCCAAGTATGGAAAGCGGTCAATCGAGCTTCAAAACATGGTCACAAGTTATACTCAGGAGACGTGAGGGACCGATGGTCAAATTGTATGTCTCCGAACTTTTGACTGCAAAATATGTAACATGGAACAGGGCATGATGATGGACTTCAGAGGTCAATTTTTATATCGTGAAACTTTGGGTGTTGTTTGCAAGTTTTGGAACAATGAAAGCGCAATGTTGAGCAATCCTGGTCAGGAACCAGCGATGGAAATAGTGGCCAAGTATGGAATGGGGAAGCGGTCGGTCGGACTCGTGATATAAAATAATGAGACATATTCAGAAAAATGACTAAGTAACCAGAAAGGGAAATTAAAGGAGAAAAAGAAAGGGGAATTTGGTTGTCAATTTGTATATCAGGGAAGTCTGGGTGTTGTTTACAGGGGGTGGAACAATGGAAACACAATGTTGAGACCACCTAGTTGAGAACCCGCGATCGAAAAATTTGTTGAATATGGAATGAGGAAGCGATCGGTCGGACTCATGATATAAAAGCATCAGTGGAAATATGAACGCATGAAACCACCAACCCGTGCACCTAGACATTTTATGAAAAATGACTAAGTAACCAAAAAGTGAAAGTAGAGGGAAAAAAGAAAGCGGAGGGAAATTTTCGGAAGTGGGAATTGGTCTTAACAAAGCCCCATTGATGGTATTAACATTAACTATGAAGTGCATTAAATAGGTGAACAGGCTCTTCAATCAATAAATAGAGAAAGTGAGTCATGGTTATACTTTCCAGGATGTGTTTGCATAAGAGAAGCATCAAAAAGCTACAGAAAAATCAATTTTGGGATGTTCAATTAAAATTACTGTACTGTCAACTTCACCATAAGTATAACAATGACGAATTTTAATTTTAATTTTTTGTGGTTGATATCATAGTTCCTTTTATTTCAAAATATTTCTGAAGATGAATTTTGGTAATTTCATCTATCAAGTAAAAGTGCTCAAATGAGCTACATATTACATTTGTTTCACATAGATTACATTAAAAGGAAAAGTAGGTCTTGTATATTCTTTAAGATCATAGAAAAACCGCTAAGATCATGAATGTATCATCCAACCGTAATTCAAAAACCGAGCCCATGAGAACCTTGAACTACAGCACAAAAGCACATGAAAAAAACTCTACCAAACACAAGAATGGACAATTTCAGCGGAGATTGGGCATTGTATCCCATCTATAACCAAATCCCCAAATGGGCACCAAGAAATTTGTCGATTACTATATTATCATGAAGAAAGATCACTATGAACATTTGCTTATGATAGTACTATGAACCAAGACCATGTTGACCTGACAGTGTTCTAACATTACTAGTTCTGGAAAAGAGTGTCAGTATTTAACTTAATGGAGTTTGAACAATGCCAAATTTGCAATATTATTGAAAATGCCTAATGGTTCCGTTCAGAGGAGCAAGCCATTTTGACAGCTAAAAGGATGGACCTGATTTATTCACAGTTGGATACTTTGTATGAGGTCTTTCCTCATGATTCTCATTCCTAGACTGAACAATCTTATGTGCTTCCAATTCAATTTTTCATGGCACTGCAAAACTCTATTCACATCCTCATTGGGTGGCATGGACAGATACAGATGAGATTGTTTCATTTCCTGCCAACACTTGATATGAAATTTATTTTTTTTGGTTCATCCGATATGTATTATGGCATTGTCCTCATTTAATGTAAATTTTCTATGGACCCAAAAGTCACATAACATGTAGACATTGTTTCCCCTTTTCTGCAACTATACTTCATGTGGAAATTATGCTAACCCAGAAATCACATCTTGTAACAGAGGTTGTCTAATTTCACAATGTACAATTGTGTTGTTGAGGGTTTTTATGGTAGCGTTTAGTGATCCATATGGATATCAGTGGCCACCCACCTTTTCCAACTAGCTCAAAACAGTTTTCTGACAATTTTGGCAATTTACTATTTTTAGTAGTTTTAACTTCTGGGGCCATTTTGAGGGCCTAAATGAAGGTTTTTCAGGATCAATATCCTTAATGCTATCCAAATCCATGATTGAGCTCCCAAAATTAATATCCTCGATGATACCTTTCCAACGGGATATCACACACCTAAAACGGAGATCGTATGCAAAAGTTATGACCCCGGGAAGTTGATGTACTAACTTACCCAAACGGGGCCCACATGACTTTTGGCGCTTCATCTCCTAGGGTTAGGTTTTTGGATGTCTAAAGTTTTTGGAATTCTTGCTTATTGTAAAAGGGCCTTTAGAGCCTCATTGTAACCTTCTTCTTACGAATGTGCGCTGCCATCACATCTCTTCTTAGAGATAAGCCGCCACCATTCCAGCAAGCTTGTTTCCGCTGCATTTTACAATTTCAGCTTATTTCGTTATTGAATAGAAAACCTATTTTACTATATATCTATTATTTTGTGTTAAGAAAATATTAATAATCTGTATTCTTTTCATTCTGCTCATAAAATACGAATCAGTGGTATCAGAGCAGTCTGCTCCTTGTCGTCTTAATGCATGTCCCCAATGAGGTCGGAGTACAATGAGTTGGGTCTCGAGCTTGTTTCTCTTGGGGAAAGAAGCTCTCGCATGCCCAAGCGACCTCCCATGGCAGGAGAAAATAAATATGACAGGACAAGAGATCCTTTCAAACTATTGATTGAGGAAGTCCTCACGCAACAGAGGAACGAGATGATGGATAGTTTCGTGCAAATCCTTTGGCGGCTACAAACAGGCGACGCATCTTCTTCGAACAGAGGCGCCACCCCCTTCAAGGTACAAATAAACTTCCATATTCATGTATTTGAAGGTTAGATAGACACAGATGTTGTAGACAAGTGGTTGAATCTACTAGAAGGGTATTTTTCTGTCCATAACTTTTCGAATAAAGAAAAGATTACTTTTGCACTCCTCAAAGCCATTCCCCATGTCAAAGATTGGTGGGAAACTTTCTGTGAGCAAAAGGAAATAGAGGAAACCTCATTTTTTTTAGTCACATCCACCTGGGAATCCTTCAAGGATTCTATTAACGAACAATACTACCCAGTCATAAGTTATGACGACCTGTATACCAAATGGACCACACTGTGGCAACAAAGAGACCAAGCAGTGCCAGATTTCACAAATATCTTCCATACCTTGCACACCAAGTTGGGTATCAAAGATTCAGAGTGACATCTGGTGCCCAAGTATCGTGGTGCTCTACATAGATACATCCAGAATGAAATGGAATTTCTAGACATCTCATCCTTGGGCACGGCCTACTTATATGCCATCAAAATCGAGCAGAAGCTCAAACAAAAGACATGGTAATTTGGGCATGGGAACCCCTCACAACAAAATATAGGAAAGGGCGGCCCCAACCCATCGAACA
Source organism: Picea mariana (assembly GCA_032191745.1). NCBI lineage: Eukaryota > Viridiplantae > Streptophyta > Pinopsida > Pinales > Pinaceae > Picea > Picea mariana. The sequence continues at coordinate 125,473 of JASDQU010739295.1, read as the reverse complement.
AAGGACAGAGCAAATATGGATAGTATCAAGACAACCAGTCCAAGCCGCAAGCAAAGAAGGACACCAGAAAGACAAAGAAAGATATCAGGAAGTGGTGCGACTTCCATAAGAGCCCTTGGCATAACACTGTTGACTATCACTCAAAGCAGTCGCTGGTGGCCGAAGTGAAAGCCTCTGAATCAGATGTAGAATATGACTCTAAGCTAGAACCAGAAAGGGGAATATGGATCATTGACGTGGAACTCGGTGCCACTGTTGCTACCA
>JASDQU010739295.1:95589-108847 GCA_032191745.1 Picea mariana | reverse complement strand
GAATCACACACATTAAACATTCAAATTAAATAAACACAATCTCCTGACATATAGCATAGTTGAATATAAAAAATTATGAGCACATAAAAATAAAAGAAGATGACCGACATGCATAAAGAGAACTAATTTTGCATTCTGAAAATAGTGCTACAAGGCACCGTCGAGATTGTTCCCGAAGTAATTTTCTTTGAAATTTATCAAAAAATAATAATGTCTGTTACATATTCCTGGAAATTTAAATGTGTTTTTCAGATAGACTAGGATTGGGACTCCCACGGACCATAACATAAATAAGTACAAGAAATAGGACTATAGAAAGAAGAAGTGGGCGACGATAAAGAGAAAGACCTGAAAACAATAAATTGGAAGTTATCAGTATTTCATTAGACATTTCTATTTAAAGAGGTGGAATAACTAGATTGATAAACAAAGAAGGATGTGATCAGTATAGACCTATTGTGATGGTATCTATCTCCCCCTTTCCTATTTTCTTGTTGATGCCATTTTATTGTTGGCATCAATGGCTACTGGAATCGTGCCAACTGTTTGTTGCCCTTTGTTGCTGAGCTTGTCGATTTCCCTTTGGAGCCATTCTTCAATGTAGATTCTCATGGGGGGCACGTTGATCTCATACCGAATTTTTATGTTGAAAATCTCCTTTTCTAATTCCCTTAGATCGATAGAAAGATTACGTAGAGCCTAATCAAATTCTTCATTTTGTACTAAATAGTCCACTAGCCAGTTGTCCACGTCATCTTCACCATATTCAAGGATGTTGTAAAACTTTTCTAAAGAAAACCCCTTAAAAATATCAACTTGTTCATTAAAGGCTTGCTTGGTTAAGGACAAGGAATTGACGATTAACTTGGGGTCTTGGACCTCATTGGTACTTTAGATTAAGTCTATTTCGGTCATCTTTCTGAATAATTCTTCTTTCTTTGATATGGCTTGTTCACATGATTGGAAAATGAGATGTAGATTCTTCAGTTTCTCTTTCCAGCATGCATTTAATTGATTGAACCGATTTGGGGAAGGGAGATCTTCTTGTATTCTTCTCATATCTGTCATGTTGCTGACATGGATGCCAAAAGGGATGAACATATCTAGATAGAAACGTTCTTCATTTTTTAAATCCGCCTGCAAATGTTTGTGCAAAGTATGTGCCCTCGTTCCAAGGGAAGCCATACTTTGTGATGTTTCTCAGGCCTGAGTAATTAGATCCATTCTTTTCTTGATATTCTTCTCTACATAACTTCTACACGATGTGAGGAGGATGGAGGATACTTTTAACTTGGTTGCAGGGGTGGTAGGCATGGTTATTGCTAAAGGACTGGCAAGCAATGGGATAGGAATCAAAGCTTCCTCCAATTCCTTGATTCATTCCTTCAGTCTGGCATTCTTCACCTCAATGCCTCCAATGGAATCATCAAGAGTATCTATGGTTGCTCGGTGAAGTCAGGATATTTGGGATGGTTGCATGTTCCTAAGGTTAATCTTTGAATGAGATTTCCCTTTCTTATTTCTTACATCTCTCTTTTCAATAATTAAATTTTTAGATTCATTGTCAAAACAGTGCTCTGGAATATGAAGGATTCATCTTCATCAAAAAATTTGGTTTCAGCTATTTCCATTGAGGGACTATGGTGGATCACATCCCTAGGCTGATCAACGTTGCAGAATACGTTATCCAGATTAGTCTCAAGTTCCATTTATTCACTTTCAATTCTGGGCTCTTCTGCTTTCCCTACAACATTTTTTATCTTCTTCATCATGGGAAGCTTGTGAGAACTATAAATTTTACCATGAGGAGGGTTCTTATATCCTCCTTCATTTGAAGAATTCTGGGTTTCTTTTTTACTGGGATAGGTCGTTGGAGCGATTCTCCAGGATGTCTTACTCTTGGGAGTGGTATCCTGGGATTGAATACTCTTCTCACCGGGGCCTTTTCCATATTGTTTGTACAATTCAATGGTGATTTGTAATGTCTCTAGGTCACTAGTGTTAGGAGAAGGAGTGTTGTCGTCATTTTCTATGTCTTCATTCAGGTGTGTCTGGATAAAATAATTGTTGAAGCTAACTACTAGTAAATGTTCTAAAAAAATCCCATTAGGGTCGAACCCTCTTATCCTTTCAGCATATCTTAGGTTCAAGTTTTTGAAATGGCCTGCGAATTCATCAATATTGTTGACGTTCCTGAACACGAAGTCCCCAACTTTCCAAGGCAGAGGAATGAACTAATTTTTCTTCTTCTCATGAAAAAAATGCAACCAGTAGTTCTATTTCCTTGTTATCTATGTAACAAACATTATGTATGTAATGTGACATGGAAGGAAAGAAGGATTTTCCTTGGAGACAAAAACCATTATCATGTTGTAATTCTCCATTTGTTCAAGTGTCCCCTTCTTGTACAAAAACTTGGTTGCCTAGTCATACATGTGGGGAGCATCCTTTCCTAACAATAAATCTTTGAAAACTGAGACAAAGTTATTAAAAACCTCATAAAAACAATGGGAGGCCTTGTGCCTCCACAAGGCCTGGTACCAGAAGGTTACTAGGTCGAATTCACAGTTTACCTTCTTGGAAACACACGGTTTTGGAAATGGACAGCAATGTGTTATCACGAAAACCAAGTAGGATGACATATAAAATTTCTTCTCCTCTTTGAATTGTGACAATTGGGAATAAATTTCAATAGAAATTAGCTTTCCCCAATAAAAAATGGCTTGATCCTTGACTGTGAAATACAAACTATAAATAATGATGCAGGAAATACTTGTTGTGGATTCTTATCTCTTTATTCTTGTAAATAGCCAGGCAATTTCTGAGAATGGATTTCTAAATGAACTAACCTACAAGATTGTAATATCTTTAATAAATACTTTCGGGTCTTCTAGGAACTCGGGCAAGAGGTCCAACCCATTATCTTGGTTTTTTAGGAACTGATTGTAGTCTTCTCTTATGAAGTTCAATGTTGGCTCTGGCAATCTTAACATCTTGCAAAAGACCTGAGGTGACAAAGAAACAAGAGAGTGGTACCACAGTGGAATAATTGTTTGTCCTGAAATATATCTCTCAGTGCACCAAGAGACCACCTCCTTACAGTCAAAAACTTCATAGAAACGGCCTTCACGAGCAATTCCAGAGGTCCAAATTACTTTGTTTTGGGCAGAAGGGGATGAGTAGTAAGAGTATGCCCTAGACCACTGGAATTTATGGTCCTAACACCCAAATATGTTCACTATATCTCCACATAACTGTTGTCGAGTTTCTTCCATAAGTTTACGAGAACATCTTTTTTCTCCAGACGATGTTTGAAATGAACAGTTGGAGGGGATAATATAACCCTCTGAAAATATTGGTCCAATGCATGTGAATGGGAGATCTCCTCGAGCCTTTTACTCATTAATGACAATCTCTATGATTGTTGCATGATGAGTTGTTAACATTAAATCTTAGTAATTGCAAACATAGAAGTGTGAAGGTGGCGGGTACAACGAAGAGAAATTAAGGATTGGAGGTTTCGTGAACCAACCAACCCGACGACCTGCGGAAGACACTCCATGATGTTTGAAATGAACACTCGAAATGGATAATATATCCGTTCGAAAATCTTGGTTTAATGTGTATTAATGTGAGATCTCCTTGATCATTTCTCTCATTAATGACAATATTTACGGTTCATGCATGATGAGTTGTTAGTATTAAAGCTTACTAGTTCCATATCTAGAAACAAGTGTGAAGGTGGAAGGGATGGAAATGAACAATTAAGGAATGGACAAGTATGAAAAGAGGTCATTCGAGCTTCAGATTAGGGTTACAAGGGATACTCAGGAGAGGTGAGGGCCCGACGATGAAATTGTATCTCTTGGAAATTTTGAGTGAAAAACACGTAAAATAGAAGAGGGCATAATGGGGTAGTCTAGCGATGAGTTTGTATATCGTGGAACTTTGGGTGTTGTTTGCAGGTCACAGAAAAATGGAAGCACAATATTGAGCCCGCCTGTCCGAGAAACTGCAACCTAAAAAATGGCTGAGTATGGAATAGGGAAATGGTCAGTCGGACTCATTTTCACTAATATATTGAAATTTGTAATAGATATCCCATTACCTGGAAAGATCGTTTTTGCATGTTTCTGGACAACTTGTGTAGGGATAGTCAATCTGACTGTCTCCTCGATCCTTTTACTCATTAATGATAATATTTATGGTTGCTACATGGTGAAATGTTAACATTAAACCTTAGTTATTGCATACTTGGAAAGAAGTGCGAAGGTGGTGGGCACATGAAACAACGATTAGGAATTGGAGATTTCGTGAACCCGCCAATGCAATGATCCATGAAAGAGATTCCAAGAAATGGTCAAGTATGGAAAATTGTCGGACGGGCTTCAAAATAGGGTGACAAGGGTTCCCCAGGAGACGTGAGGCCCCGACAGTCAAATTGTATGTCTCCAAACTTTTGAGTGCAAAATGTGTAACACGGAAGAGGGGATGATGTGGGAGTTCGACAGTCAATATGTATTTCGCGAAAGTCTGGGTGTTGCTTGTAGGTCACGGAACAATGGAAGTGCAATCTAGAGCTCACTTGTTTGGGAATGCACGATCGAAAAAGTGTCTAGGTATGGAATGGGGAAGGGGTTGGTTGGAGTCGTGATATAAATGAATGAGTGAAAATGTGAACCTGTGAGTCTGCCAACCTATGTAGTTAGACATTTTTGGAAAAATGACTAAGTAACCAGAAAGAGAAAGTAGAGGGGAAAAATAAAGTGGAATTTGGTTAATTATAGAAGAGGGAAAATAAGGGATAATATATTGAAATTTGTAATAGATATCCCATTACTTGGCAAGATCTTTTCTACATGTTTCTGGACAAGTTGTGTAGGGATAGTCAGTGTGATTGTCTCCTCGATCCTTTTTCTCATTAATGACAATATTTATGGTTGTTGCATAATGAGATGTTAGCATTAAACCTCATTTATTTCATACTTGGAAAGAAGTGTGAAGGTGGTGGGAACAAAAAACATCGACTAGGAATTGGAGATTTCGTGAACCTGCCAACCCGACGATCCACGAAAGAGATTCCAAGAAATGGCCAAGAAATGGCCAAGTATGGAAAGCGTTCAGACGGGCTTCAAAATAGGGTGACAAGGGTTCCCCATGAGATGTGAGGCCCCGACGGTCAAATTGTATGTCTCAGAACTTTTGAGTGCAAAACGTGTAACATGGAAGAAAGGATGATGTGGTAGTTCAGTAGTCAATTTGTATATCGCGGAATTTCAAGTGTTGTTTGTAGGTCATGGAACAATGGAAGTGCAATATAGAGCCCGCATGCCTGGGAATATGCGATTGAAAAAGTGTCTAGGTATGGAATGGGGAAGCGATCGATCGGAGTCGTGATATAAAAGCATGAGTGCAAATGTGAACCCGTGAGTCCGCCAAACCGCGCATTTAGACATTTCGAAAAAATGACTAAGTAACCAGAAAGAGAAAGTAGAGGGAAACAATAAAGGGGAATTTGGTTAAGTATAGAAGAGGGAAACGAAGGGGATAAAAGAGAGTGGGAAAATAGAAAAGAGGAGGGCAGTTTTCATAAGTGGGAATTGGTCTTAAACAAGCCCTATTGTTTCAAAATCATCATCTTCTAGTCCAATATTTTATCCACTTACTCATTTTCTATTGTGCTTGTATCATTAAAAAGGGTGTGAGCAAATGCTTTGTTGAAGATTTGTTTTTATTGCAACTTGTGGGAGTAATTGTGTTCTTCATACATTGTTTAATGCCTTGAAATATTATTTTAAGTATTAAACTTTCTGCATGATGAGTTGTTAGCATTAAAGCTTGATAATTGCATATCTAGAAATAAAATTATTGTACTATCAACTTGACCATAAGTATAAAAACGATGAACTTGAATTTTAATATTGTGGTTGATTTCATAGTGCCATTTGACTTCAGCTAGCATATATCATTTTTTTTTAAAATATTTGTGAAGAAGAAATTCGGTAATTTCATTAATAAAGTAAAAGTGCTCAAATAGAGGCCAAGGGATGGAAAACCAATAAAATGTTTCCTTTTGGAGTAAAGGAATCAAGGAAGCGAAAGGGAAATAAGAAATCATTTGCTCAGCAAGGTTGAGATGAAAACGAAACTTCTTGGGCGAGCCCCCAACTCCTGCATCATGAATTAGTGTTGCTATGTTTTACGAATAGAATTGAATGTTGGTTTGAAACCATGTGAAATTCATTTATATTTCCATAGAAGCATCATGTGATCGATAAAATGAATTTACATATAATTGTTCAATGCTCCATATTTGATCAAATTACTTGAGTCAATACAATATTTAAGAATTACGAGACTATCGAACCATGCAAACGAGAAGAGGTGTTAAATCCAGCAAAGAAGCACCAACCAAGATTCCAAGGCAATGTTTTTAATAGTAAATATATAAAAAAAATAGTGGGTAATATATATTTATCCATAGACATTGGACTGAGTTCTTTGCACCGAAGCATTGAACATATTTGTCATAAATACAGGTAGAGGAGTTACAAAAAAAAAATATGCATACAATTATGTAATGTTCATCTAGTACGACAACATGGAGGAGCCATGGACAAGCTCTTGAACATGCATACAAAATTGATTAGCATGCTTTGTTAGGAACTCCTTGCAGTCTTCTCCTCTAAAGTTCAATGTTGGTTGTGGCAATCTCAACATCTTGCGGAAGACCTGAGGTGACAAAGAAACAGTAGAGTCGTTCCGTAGTGGAATAATTATTTGGCTTGAAATAGGTCAACAACACTCCTTCTCCTGGCACTGGCGACCTAAATACATTGAAAAACACTACTGAATTGTACAAACAACAGGGAAAATACCCCGATGTGAAGAGTGTCCAATCCCTGGATACCACTGGAAAGAGTACGACATCCTGTAGCATCGCTCCAACGTCCCACCCCAGTAAGAAAGAAACCAAGAATTCTTCAAATGTAGGAGATAAGAAAACTCCTCACGATAAAATTGATAGTTCTCACAAGCTTCCTGTGAGGAAGAAGAGAAAAATTTTGTAGTGAAAGTGGAAGAGCCCAAAATTGAAAGTGAGGACACACCAAGAGACCACCTCCTTGTAGTAAAAGAATTCAGGGAAATAGTCTGCACAAACAATTCCAGAGGTCCAAATTACTTCATTATGTGTAGAAGGGAACCAATAGACCACCTCCTTATAGGAAAATACTTCAAGGACACAGAATGCACAAGAAATTCCATATGTCCAAATTACTTTGTTATGGGCAGAAGGGGATGAGTAGTAGGAATATGCCTTGCACCACTAGGAGTTCTGGTCCTCACCCCCTAAGATGTTAATTGTATATCTAGAGAACAGGAGAGTGGTCTTGCAATTGAATAAGTCTTTGGCTTGAAATGGCGCACCAAGTGACCATTTCATTACAGTGAAAGACTTTAGGGACACAGCCTGCACTAGGGACAAATCCAAAACCAATTCAAAACCCTAAAAATGAAAGGAAAGGATATATCTTTGAGGGAAAGGACTTCCATCTTAGTCGAGAGACTCAAAATCTCCAGCTGCAAAGAGGCTATTGCGTTCAGTGTTGGTTTATTTTCCAAAACCCCTTCCTTTGGTCTTGTTAGGGCCTCCATCATTGAGCTGGGAAGTGCCCCCCGTTATGGTGGATTTCAATTTGGTCACAGGAGTGGGAACAACGTCTGCATTTCCATCATCTATCATCGTATCATCGTGCATCATATCATCTTGTTCTTGCTCGAAATCAACCGCATCAACCTCTATGTCGGCCATCAACGCAGGGGGGGTTTGTCTGAGCAAGGGGGTTGCCTTAGAATTATTTGGCTTGAAATATATCTCTCAGTGCACCAAGGGACCATCTCTTTCTTTTCTTATGGGAGGAAGGAGATGAGTAGTAATAATATTCTCTGGACCACTGGAAGTTTTGGTCATCATGCCCAAAGGTGTTTACTATATTTGGACAGAAATGTTGTCAAACTGCTGCCATAAGTTAACGAGAATGTTCATTTGATCCAGATGATGTTTGAAATGAACGTTCAGAAGGGATAATATAACCCTCTGCAAATATTGGTTTAATGCTTATCAATGGGAGATCTCCCCAAGCCTTTCACTAATCAATGACAATTTCTACAGTTTCTGCATAATGAGTTGTTACCATTAAATCTTACGAATTGCATACTTAGAAAAAAGTGTGAAGGTGACGGTGACGGTGAAGAGCGATTAAGGATTGGACATTTCGTGAAGTTGCCAACTAGACAACATGCGAAAGAGATTCCATGATACTTGAAATGAACACTCGCAAGGGATAATATAACCCTCCACAAATCTTGGTTTAATTTGTATTAATGACAGATCTCCTCCAGCCTTTTAGACATTAATGACAATATTAACGGCTCCTGCAAGATGAGTTATTAGAATTAAAGATTAATATTTTCATATCTAGAAAGAAGTGTGAAGGTGGTGGGGATGGTGAAGAGTGATTAAGAATTGTACATTTCATGAACCCGCCAACCCACGAAAGAGATTCCAAAAAATGGCCAAGTATGGAAAGCGTTCGGTCGGGCTTCAAAACATGGTCACAAGTTATACTCAAGAGACGTGAGGGCCCGATGGTCAAATTATATGTCTCCGAACTTTTGAATGCAAAATATGTAACACAGAACAGGGCATGATGATGGACTTCGGAGGTCAATTTGTATATCGTGAAACTTTGGGTGTTGTTTGCAAGTCGTGGAACAATGAAAGCAAAATGTTGAGCAATCCTGGTCAGGAACCAGTGATGGAAATAGTGGCCAAGTATGGAATGGGGAAGCGGTCGGTTGGACTCGTGATATAAAATAATGAGACATATTCAGAAAAATGACTAAGTAACCAGAAAGGGAAATTAAAGGAGAAAAAGAAAGGGGAATTTGGTTGTTAATTTGTATATCAGGGAAGTCTAGGTGTTTTTTGCAGGGGGTAGAACAATGGAAGCACAATGTTGAGACCACCTAGTCGAGAACTCGCGATCGAAAAATTTGTTGAATATGGAATGAGTAAGCGGTTGGTCGGACTCATGATATAAAAGCATCAGTGGAAATATGAACGCATGAAACCACCAACTCGTGCACCTAGACATTTTATGAAAAATGACTAAGTAACGAAAAAGTGAAAGTAGAGGGCAAAAAGAAAGCGGAGGGAAATTTTCGGAAGTGGGAATTGGTCTTAACAAATCCCCATTGATGGTATTAACATTAACTATGAAGTGCATTATACAGGTGAACAAGCTCTTCAATCAAGGAATAGAGAAAGTGATTCACGGTTATACTTTCCAGGATGTGTTTGCATAAGAGAAGCATTGAAAAGCTACAGAAAAATCAATTTTAGGATGTTCAATTAAAATTATTGTACTGTCAACTTCACCATAAGAATAACAACGATGAATTTTAATTTTAATTTTTTGTGGTTGATATCATAGTTCCTTTTATTTCAAAATATTTATGAAGATGAATTTTGGTAATTTCATCTATCAAGTAGAAGTGCTAAAATGAGCTACATATTACATTTGTTTCACATAGATTACATTAAAAGAAAAAGTAGGTCTTGTATATTCTTTAAGATCATAGAAAAACTGCTAAGATCATGAATGTATCATCCAAATGTAATTCAAAAGCTGGGCCCATGAGAACCTTGAACTACAGCACGAAAGCACATAAAAAAACTCTGCCAAACACAAGACAGGACAAATTCAGCGAAGATTGGGCATTGTATCCCATCTATAAACAAATCCCCAAATGGGCACCAAGAAATTTGTTGATTACTATATTATCATGAAGCAAGATCACTATAAACATTTGCTTATGATACTACTATGAACCAAAACCATGTTGACCTGACAGTGTTCTAACATTACCAGTTCTGGAAAAGAGTGTCAGTATTTAACTTAATGGAGTTTGAACAATGCCAAATTTGCAATATTATTGAAAATGCCTAATGGTTCCGTTCGGAGGAGCAAGCCATTTTGACAGCTAAAAGGATGGACCTGATTTATTGATAGTTGGATACTTTGTATGAGGTCTTTCCTCATGCTTCTCATTACTGGACTGAACAATCTTATGTTTTTCTAGTTCAATTTTTCATGGCACTGCAAAACTTTATTCACATCCTCATTAGTTGGCATGGACAGATACAGATGAGATTGTTTCATTTCCTGCCAACGCTTGATATGAAATTTATTTTTTTTGGTTCAGCCGATATGCAGCATGACATTGTCCTCATTTAATGTAAATTTTCTATGGACCCAAAAGTCACATAACATGTAGACATTGTTTTCCCTTTTCTGTAGCTATACTTCATGTGCAAATTATGCAACCCAGGAATCACATCTTGAAACAGAGGTTGTCTAATTTCACAATGTACAACTGTGTTGTTGAGTGTTTGGATGGCAGATTTGAGTGATCCATATGGATATTGGTGGCCACCCACCTTTTCCAACTGGCTCAAAATAGTTTTCTAACAATTTTGGCAATTTACTATTTTTAGTAGTTTTAACTTCTGGGGCCATTTTGAGGGCCTAAATGAAGGTTTTTCAGGATCAAGCTCCTTAATGCTATCCATAGACATGATTGATCCCCCAAAATGAATCTACTCAATGATACCGTTCCAACGGGATATCACACGCCTAAAACAGATATCGTATGCAAAAGTTACGACCCCGGGAAGTTGATGTACTAACTTACCCAAATGGGGCCCACGTGACTTTTGGCGCTTCATCTCCTAGGGTTAGATTTTTGGATGTCTAGGGTTTTTGGAATTATTTCTTATTGTAAAAGGGCCTTCAGAGCCTCATTTTAACCTTCTTCTTACGAATGCGCGCTTCCATCACATCTCTTCTTAGAGATAAGTCGCCACCATTCCAACAAGCTTGTTTCCGCTGCATTTTACAGTTTCAGCTTATTTCGTTATTGAATAGAAAACCAATTTTACTGTATATCTGTTATTTTGTGTTAAGAAACTATTAATAATCTGTATTCATTTCATTCTACTCATAAAATAAGGATCAGTAGTATCAAAGTGGTCTGCTCCTTGTCATCTTAATGCATGTCCCCAACGAGGTTGGAGTACAAAGAGTTGGGTCTCGAGCTTGTTTCTCTTGAGGAAAAAAGCTCTCGCATGCCCAAGTGACCTCCCATGGCAAGAGAAAATAAATATGATGTGACAGGAGATCCTTTCAAACTATTGATTGAGGAAGCCCTCACGCAACAGAGGAACGAGATGATGGATGGTTTCGCGCAAATCCTTCGGCGGCTACAAACAGGCGACACATCTTCTTCGAACAGAAGCACTCCCCCCTTGAAGGTACAAATAAACGTCGATATAACTATATTTGAAGGTTAGATAGATGAAAATGCTGTAGACAAGTGGTTGAATCTACTAGAAGGGTATTTTTCTGTCCATAACTTTTCGAATAAAGAAAATATTACTTTTGCGCTCCTCAAAGTCGTTCCCCATGTCAAAGATTGGTGGGAAACTTTCTGTGAGCAAAAGGAAATAGAGGAAACCTCGTTATTTTTAGTCGCGGCCACTTGAGAATCCTTCAGGGATGCTATTAATGAACAATACTACCCAGTCAGAAGTTATGATGACATGTATACCAAATGGACGACACTGCGGCAACAAAGAGACCAAGCAGTGCCAGATTTCACAAATATCTTCCATACCTTGTGCACCAAGTTGGGTATCAAAGATTCAGAGTGACATCTGGTGCTCAAGTATCGTGGTTCTCTACATAGATACATCCAGACTGAAATGGAATTTCTAGACATCTCCTCCTTGGGCGCGGCCTACTGATATGCCATCAAAATCAAGCAAAAGCTCAAATAAAAGACACGGCAATTTGGGCCTGGGAACCCCTCACAACAAAATCTAAGAAAGGGTGGCCCCAACCCACCGAACAAAGGACAGAGAAAATATGGACAGTATCAGGACAACTAGTCCAAGCTGCAAGCAAAGAAGGACACCGGAAAGACAAAGAAAGATATCAGGAAGTGGTGCCACTTCCATAAGAGCCCTTGGCATAACACTGCTGACTGTCCCTCAAAGTAGTCGTTGGTGGCTGAAGTGAAAGCCTCTAAATCAGATGCAGAATATGACTCTAATATAGAACTAGAAAGGGGAAGATGGATCATTGACGTGGAACCCAGTGCCACCATTGCTACCACCAAGATCCATCCTGGTTAACCAGATGAGCCAGAAGAAGGAGAGCACCTCTTCCATTCATGAATGTGGGTAAAAGGCACCCCACTGCACTTCATCATTGATAGCAGTAGCTAGAAGAACCTCATCTCAGCATAGGTCATCAAGCGGCTCGCCCTGTCAACAAGGCCACACCCACAACCGTACACCATTGGATGGCTCTGCCAAGGAAGCGATCTCTGCATCAGCCAACAATGTTGACTATCGTACAACATCAAGACCTTCAAAGATGAGGTATTGTGTGATGTTTCTCCTCTCAAAGTTTGTGATATTATTTTGGGCCAACCTTATTTATGGAAACTTCATGTTGTATATGTGTCTAGGCCTCATAATGTTATTATTACTTTGAATAGGAAATTGTACAGGATACCCGAGGCAGTCCCACCTAGCGCTATTTCTTTCATCTTTGCTAAGCAATGCAGGAAGGTCATCTCTTAGACAGGGAAGTTTGTCTTCTTCGTGATTCGCTCTTAAAATAAGCGAAAGATCACAGCCACATCCAGGGTCTCTGCAGCCGACCTCTCCACACAGCAGAAGCAAGTAGATAAGGTCGTGGATGAATACTCGGATATATTCTCCTCACCTACAGGGGTACCTCTGCACTACCAGGTCAAGCACCCCATCGATCTAACCCCAAATGCACCACTACCCAATGGGCCAGTCTATCATCACTCTTTGTTAGAGAATGAGGAGATCAAGTGATAGATCCAAGAACTGCTCCAAAAGGGGCACATCCACTCCATCTCATCACCTTGCGGGAGCCCAATCGTGATGGTAAAAAATAAATGTGGAACGTGGCGACTCTGTATTGATTACCGGGCTCTGAATAAAATCACAATCATAAACAGGTACCCGATTCCCCAAATCGATGGCCTCCTTAATCAACTAATGGGGGTCAAATACTTCAGTAAGATTGATCTAAAGTCTGGCTACCACCAGGTCCTGATAGAACAGACAGATGTATGGAAGACCACCTTCAAGTCA
>JASDQU010739295.1:79426-94135 GCA_032191745.1 Picea mariana | reverse complement strand
GAACGAGTCTGGGTGCATTTTGGAATCTCACAAACCATTGTCTCAGATCAGGATATTTGATTTCTCAGCACATTCTGGTCGAGCCTCTGGTCACTGCTAGACACCAAGCTCACCAAATCCATGGCGTTCCACCCCTAGACAAATGACCAAACCGAGGTTGTGAATCAAATGATTGTGCATATGATTTTCATGTATAATTCAAAGCACCCTCGCACATGGGATGAGAGCCTTTCCTATGTCCAAAATAGCTACAACCGATCCCTACATAGCTCAACCAGCCATAGCCCCTTTCAAGTGGGGTTGGGATTCCACCCATTGGGACCCATAGATGTTGCACTTCCCCTTGCGGTCACCCCGACTGACTCATCTCCTGCTCCAATTGAAACTGACAAATCCACCCGGTTCATTGAGAGGATCCAGCACATCTACCAACAGGTTCGGGATATCCTAAAGAAGTCCAATGACAAGTACAAACAACGCCATGATCAACATCAGGTGTTGCATAAGTGTCAGGTGGGCGACAAAGTTTGGTTACACTTGCAGAAAGAACACCTTACAGGACCCCATCGAAATCTTTTCCCACTCTGTTATGGGTCATACACTATCATCAAGGCTGTGGGGGATAATTCTTTTGAGCTCAACATTCCTCCTTTCCTTGGTCTGCACCAAGTGTTCAAAGTGGATCTCCTTCGCCCTTTTTTCCCACCACTATTGGACACCTCAGAATTACCAGAACAACTGACACCGACAAAGATCAACCTCAACTGCCTACAATAGGAATCTAATGATCAAATTGTGTACATACATATCAAGGGCACTCGACAACAAAGGATCCATCTTTATCAAGTCGTCAAAGAAAACCAACTCTTGCACCAAGGCAAGTGGCTCACCCGGGGAAAAATTCAGCAGAAATTTCCTCATCTGATGGGGGACCTCAACGCAATGGATACCATTTATTCCTAAGGAGGGAGAATTGATCTAGATGGATATCTGTGGCCACCCACCTTTTCCAACTGGCTCAAAATAGTTTTCTGACAATTTTGGCCATTTACTATTTTTAGCAGTTTTAACCTCCAGGGCCATTTTGACGGCCTAAATGAAGGATTTTCAAGATCAAGCTCCTCAATGATAATTGAAGCCATAATTGAGCCCCCTAAATGAATCTCCTTGATGATATTTTTCCAACGGGCTATCACACGCATAAAACGGAGATCGTATGCAAAAGTTACGACCCTGGGAAGTTGATGTACTAACTTACCCAAACGGGGCCCACATGACTTTTGGCATTTCATCTTCTAGGGTTAGGTTTTTAGATGTCTAGGGTTTTTGGAATTCTTGCTTATTGTAAAAATGTCTTCAGAGCCTCATTGTAACCTTCTTATTGTGAATGCGCTCTGTCGTCACATCTCTTCTCAGAGATAAGCTGCCACCATTTCAGCAAGCTTGTTTCCACTGCATTTTACAATTTCAGCTTATTTCGTTATTGAATAGAAAACCAGTTTTACTATATGTTTGTTATTTTGTGTTAAGAACCTGTTAATAATATGTATTCATTTTGTTCTGCTCATAAAATCTGGACAAGCTTCAAAATAGGGTGACAAGGGTTCCCCAGGAGACGTGAGGCCCCGACAGTCAAATTGTATGTCTCCAAACTTTTGAGTACAAAATGTGTAACACGGAAGAGGGGATGATGTGGGAGTTCGACAGCCAATATGTATATCATGGAATTCTGGGTGTTGTTTGTAGGTCACAGAACAATGGAAGTGCAATCTAGAGCTCTCTTGTTTGGGAATCCAAGATCGAAAAAGTGTCTAGGTATGGAATGGGGAAGCGGTTGGTTGGAGTCGTGATATAAATGAATGAGTGAAAATGTGAACCCGTGAGTCCACCAACCTGTCCAGTTAGACATTTTTGGAAAAACGACTAAGTAACCAGAAAGAGAAAGTAGAGGGGAAAAATAAAGTGGAATTTGGTTAATTATAGAAGAGGGAAAATAAGGGATAATATATTGAAATTTGTAATAGATATCCCATTACTTGGCAAGATCTTTTTTGCATGTTTCTGGACAAGTTGTGTAGGGATAGTTAGTGTGAATGTCTCCTAGATCCTTTTTCTCATTAATGACAATATTTACGGTTGTTTCATAATGAGATGTTAGCATTAAACCTCATTTATTTCATACTTGGAAAGAAGTGTGAAGGTGGTGGGAACAGAAAACATCAACTAGGAATTAGAGATTTCGTGAACCTGCCAACCCAATGATCCACAAAAGAGATTCCAAGAAATGGCCAAGTATGGAAAGCGTTCGGACGGGCTTCAAAATAGGGTGACAAGGGTTCCCCATGAGACATGAGGCCCCGGCGGTCAAATTGTATGTCTCAGAACTTTTGAGTCCAAAATGTGTAACACGGAAGAGAGGATGATGTGGTAGTTCAGCAGTCAATTTGTATATCATGGAATTTCAGGTGTTGCTTGTAGGTCATGGAACAATGGAAGTGCAATCTAGAGCCAGCATGCCCAGGAATATGCGATCGAAAAAGTGTCTAGGTATGGAATGGGGAAGCGATCGGTCGAAGTCCTGATATAAAAGAATGAGTGCAAATGTGAACCCATGAGTCTGCCAAACCGCGCATTTAGACATTTCGAAAAAATGACTAAGTAACCAGAAAGAGAAATTAGAGGGAAAAAATAAAGGGGAATTTGGTTAAGTATAGAAAAGGAAAAAGAAGGGGATAAAAGAGAGTGGGAAGATAGAAAAGAGGAGGGCAGTTTTCGTAAGTGGGAATTGGTCTTAAACAAGACCTATTGTTGCAAAATCATCATCTTCTAGTCCAATATTTTATCCACTTACTCATTTTCTATTGTGCTTGTATCATTAAAAAGGGTGTGAGCAAATGCTTTGTTGAAGATTTGTTTTTATTGCAACTTGTGGGAGTAATTGTGTTCTTCATACATTGTTTAATGCCTTGAAATATTATTTTAAGTATTAAACTTTCTGCATGATGAGTTGTTAGCATTAAAGCTTGATAATTGCATATCTAGAAATAAAATTATTGTACTGTCAACTTGACTGTAAGTATAAAAACGACGAACTTGAATTTTAATATTGTGGTTGATTTCATAGTGCCATTTGACTTCAGCTAGCATATATCATTTTTTTTCAAAATATTTGTGAAGAAGAAATTTGGTTATTTCATTAATAAACTAAAAGTGCTTAAATAGAGGCCAAGGGATGGACAACCAATAAAATGTTTCCTTTTGGAGTAAAGGAATCAAGTAAGCGAAAGGGAAATAAGAGATCATTTGCTCAGCAAGGTTGAGATGAAAATGAAACTTCTTGGGCGAGCCCCCAACTCCCGCATCACGAATTAGTGTTGCTATGTTTTACGAATAGAATTGAATGTTGTTTTGAAACCATGTGAAATTCATTTATGTTTCCATAGAAGCATCATGCAATCGATAAAATGAATTTACATATAATTGTTCAATGCTCCATATTTGATCAAATTACTTGAGTCAATACAATATTTAAGAATTACGAGACTATCAAACAATGCAAATGAGAAGAGGTGTTAAATCCAGCAAAGAAGCACCAACCAAGATTCCAAGGAAATGTTTTTAATAGTAAATATATAAAAAAAATAGTGGGTAATATATATTTATCCATAGAAGCATCATGCGATCGATAAAATGAATTTACATATAATTGTTCAATGCTCCATATTTGATCAAATTACTTGAGTCAATACAATATTTAATAATTACGAGACTATCAAACCATGCAAACGAGAAGAGGTGTTAAATCCAGCAAAGAAGCACCAACCAAGATTCCAAGGAAATGTTTTTAATAGTAAATATATAAAAAAAAATAGTGGGTAATATATATTTATCCATAGACATTGGACTGAGTTCTTTGCACGGAAGCATTGAACATCTTTGTCATAAATACAGGTAGAGGAGTTACAAAAAAAAAACATGCATACAATTATGTGTTGTTCATCTAGTACAACAACATGGAGGAGCCATGGACAAGCTCTTGAACATGCATACAAAATTGATTATCATGCTTTGTTAGGAACTCCTTGCAGTCTTCTCCTCTGAAGTTAAATGTTGGTTGTGTCAATCTCAACATCATGCGGAAGACCTTAGGTGACAAAGAAACAGGAGAGTTGTTCCGCAGTGGAATAATTATTTGGCTTGAAACAGGTCAACAACACTCCTTCTCTTGGCACTGGCGACCTAAAAACAATGAAAAACACTACTGAATTGTACAAACAACAAGGAAAATACCCCAATGAGAAGAGTGTCCAATCCCCAGATACCACTGGAAAGAGTACAACATCTCGTAGCATCGCTCCAATGTCCCACCCCAATAAGAAAGCAACCTAGAATTCTTCAAATGTAGGAGGAGATAAGAAACCTCCTCACGATAAAATTGATAGTTCTCACAAGCTTCCTGTGAGGAAGAAGAGAAAAATTTTGTAGTGAAAGTGGAAGAGCCCGATACTGAAAATGAGGACACACCAAGAGACCACCTCCTTGTAGTCAAAGAATTCAGGGACACAGCCTGCATGATCAATTCCAGAGGTCCAAATTACTTCATTATGTGTAGAAGGGAACCAAGAGACCACCTCCTTATAGGCAAATACTTCAAGGACATAGAATGCACAAGAAATTCCATAGGTCCAAATTACTTTGTTCTAGGTGGAAGGGGATGAGTAGTAGGAATATGCCTTGCACCACTAGGAGTTCTGGTCCTCACCCCCTAAGATGTTAATTGTATATCCAGAGAACAAGAGAGTGGTCTTGCAATTGAATAAGTCTTTGGCTTGAAATGGCGCACCAAGTGACCATTTCATTATAGTGAAAGACTTCAGGGACACAACTTGCACTAGGGACAAATCCAAACGCAATTCAAAACCCTAAAAATGAAAGGAAAGGATATATCTTTGAAGGAAAGGACTGCCATCTTAGTCGAGAGACTCAAAATCACGAGCTGCAAAGAGGCTATTGCGTTCAGCGTTGGTTTATTTTCCAAAACCCCTTCCTTTGGTCTTATTAGGGCCTCCATCGTCGAGCTGGGAAGTGTCCCCCATTATGGTGGATTTCAATTTGGTCATAGGAGTGGGAACAATGTCTTCATTTCCATCATCTATCATCGTATCATCGTCCATCAGATCATCTTCTTCTTGCTCGAAATCAACTGCATCAACCTCTGCATCGGACATCAACGCAGGGGGGGTTGTCTGAGCAGGGGGGTTGCCTTGAAATTATTTGGCTTGAAATATATCTCTCAGTGCACCAAGGGACCATCTCTTTCTTTTCTTATGGGAGGAAGGAGATGAGTAGTAATAATATGCCCTGGACAACTGGAAGTGTCATTCATCATGCCCAAAGGTGTTTACTGTATCTAGATAGAAATATTTTCAAACTGCCACCATAAGTTAACGAGAATGTTCATTTGATCCAGATGATGTTTGAAATGAACGTTCAAAAGGGATAATATAACCCTCCACAAATATTGGTTTAATGCTTATCAATGGGAGATCTCCCTGAGCCTTTCGCTAATCAATGACAATTTCTACAGTTCTTGCATAATGAGTTGTTACCATTAAATCTTATGAATTGCATACTTACAAAAAAGTGTGAAGGTGATAGTGACGGTGAAGAGGGATTAAGGATTGGACATTTCGTGAAGCCGCCAACTAGACGACATGCGAAAGAGATTCGATGATACTTGAAATGAACACTCGGAAGGGATAATATAACCCTCCAAAAATCTTGGTTTAATTTGTATTAATGACATATCTCCTCCAGCCTTTCAGACATTAATGACAATATTAACGGCTCCTGCAGGATGAGTTATTATAATTAAATCTTAATATTTGCATATCTAGAAAGAAGTGCGAAGGTGGCGGGGATGGTGAAGAGTGATTAAGAATTGGACATTTTGTGAACCCGCCAACCCACGAAAGAGATTCCAAAAAATGGCCAAGTATGGAAAGCGGTCAATCGGGCTTCAAAACATGGTCACAAGTTATACTCGGGAGACGTGAGGGCCCGATGGTCAAATTGTATGTCTCGGAACTTTTGAATGCAAAATATGTAACACGGAACAGGGCATGATGATGGGCTTCAGAAGTCAATTTGTATATTGTGAAACTTTGGGTGTTCTTTGCAAGTCGCGGAACAATGAAAGCGCAATGTTGAGAAATCCTGGTCAGGAACCAGCAATGGAAATAGTGGCCAAGTATGGAATGGGGAAGTGGTCGGTCGTACTCATGATATAAAATAATGAGACATATTCAGAAAAATGACTAAGTAACCAGAAAGGGAAATTAAAGGAGAAAAAGAAAGGGGAATTTGGTTGTTAATTTCTATATTAGGGAAGTCTGGGTGTTGTTTGCAGGGGGCAGAACAATGGAAGCACAATGTTGAGACCACCTAGTCGAGAACTTGCCATCGAAAAATTTGTTGAATATGGAATGAGGAAGAGGTCGGTCGGACTCGTGATATAAAAGAATCAGTGGAAATATGAACGCATGAAACCACCAACTCATGCACCTAGACATTTTATGAAAAACGACTAAGTAACCCAAAAGTGAAAGTAGAGGGCAAAAAAGAAAGCGGAGGGAAATTTTCGGAAGTGGAAATTGGTCTTAACAAAGCCCCATTGATGGTATTAACATTAACTATGAAGTGCATTAGATAGGTGAACAGGCTCTTCAATCAAGGAATAGAGAAAGTGAGTCATGGTTATACTTTCCAGGATGTGTTTGCATAAGAGAAGGATCGAAAAGCTACAGAAAAATCAATTTTGGGATGTTCAATTAAAATTATTGTACTGTCAACTTCACCATAAGTATAACAACGACGAATTTTAATTTTAATTTTTTGTGGTTGATATCATAGTTCCTTTTATTTCAAAATATTTATGAAGATGAATTTTGGTAATTTCATCTATCAAGTAAAAGTGCTAAAATGAGCTACATATTACATTTGTTTCAGATAGATTACATTAAAAGGAAAAGTAGGTCTTGTATATTCTTTAAGATCATAGAAAAACCACTAAGATCATGAATGTATCATCTAACCGTAATTCAAAAACCAGGCCCATGAGAACCTTGAACTACAGCATGAAAGCACATAAAAAAAACTCTGCCAAACACAAGATAGGACAAATTCAGCAGAGATTGGGCACAGTATCCCATCTATAAACAAATCCCCAAATGGGCACCAAGAAATTTGTCGATTACTATATTATCATGAAGCAAGATCACTATGAACATTTGCTTATGATAGTACTATGAACCAAGACCATGTTGAACTGACAGTGTTCTAATATTACCAGTTCTAGAAAAGAGTGTCAGTATTTAACTTAATGGAGTTTGAACAATGCCAAATTTGCAATATTATTGAAAATGCCTAATGGTTCCGTTCGGAGGAGCAAGCCATTTTGACAGCTAAAAGGATGGACCTGATTTATTCATAGTTGGATACTTTTTATGAGGTCTTTCCTCATGCTTCTCATTCTTGGACTAAACAATCTTATGTTCTTCCAGTTCAATTTTTTATGGCACTGCAAAACTCTATTCACATCCTCATTGGGTGGCATGGACAGATACAGATGAGATTGTTTCATTTCCTACCAATGCTTGATATGAAATTTTTTTTTTTTGGTTCAGCCGATATGCATTATGGAACTGTCCTCATTTAATGTAAATTTGCTATGGATCCAAAAGTCACATAACATGTAGACATTGTTTCCCCTTTTCTGCAGCTATACTTCATGTGGAAATTATGCTAATCCAAGAATCACATCTTGTAACAGAGATTGTCTAATTTCACAATGTACAATTGTGTTGTTGAGGGTTTGGATGGCAGTGTTGAGTGATCCAGATGAATATCGCTGGCCACCCACCTTTTCCAGCTGGCTCAAAACAGTTTTCTGACAATTTTGGCATTTTACTATTTTTAGTAGTTTTAACTTCTGGGGCCATTTTGAGGGCCTAAATGAAGGTTTTTCAGGATAGAGATCCTTAGTGCTATCCAAATACATTATTGAGCCCCCAAAATGAATCTCCTCAATTATACCTTTCCAACGGGCTATCACACGCCTAAAACAGAGATCGTATGCAAAAGTTACGACCCCGAGAAGTTGATGTACTAACTTACCCAAACGGGGCCCACATGACTTTTGGCGCTTCATCTCCTAGGGTTAGGTTTTTGGATGTCTAGGGTTTTGGGAATTATTGCTTATTTTAAAAGGGCCTTTAGAGCCTCATTGTAACCTTCTTCTTACGAATGCGCGCTTCCATCACATCTCTTCTCAGAGATAAGCCACCACCATTCCAGCAAGCTTGTTTCCGCTGCATTTTGCAGTTTCAGCTTATTTTGTTATTGAATAGAAAACCAATTTTACTGTATATTTGTTATTTTTTGTTAATAAACTATTAATAATATGTATTCATTTCATTCTTCTCATAAAATATGGATCAGTGGTATCAAAGCGGTCTGCTCCTTGTCATCTTAATCCATGTCCCCAACGAGGTTGGAGTACAAAGAGTTGGGTCTCGAGCTTGTTTCTCTTGAGGAAAGAAGCTCTCACATGCCCAAGAGACCTCCCATGGTAGGAGAAAATAAATATGATGGGATAGGATATCCTTTCAAAATATTTATTGAGGAATCCCTCACGCAACAAAGGCATGAGATGATGGATGGTTTCATTCAAATCCTTCGGCGGCTACAAACAAGCGACACATCTTCTTTGAACAGAAGCGCCACCCCCTTCAAGGTAAAAATAAACTTCGATATTCCTGTATTTGAAGGTTATATAGACACATATGCTATATAAAAGTGGTTGAATCTACTAGAAGGGTATTTTTCTATCCATAACTTTTCGAATAAAGAAAATATTACTTTTGCGCTCCTCAAAGTCGTTCCCCGTGTCAAATATTGGTGGGAAACTTTCTGTGAGAAAAAGGAAATAGAGGAAACCTCATTATTTTTAGTCACAGCCACCTGAGAATCCTTCAGGGATGCTATTAACAAACAATACTACCAATTCAGAAGTTATGACGACCTGTATACCAAATGGACCACACTGCGGAAACAAAGAGACCAAGCAGTGCCAGATTTCACAAATATCTTCCATACCTTGCGCACCAAGTTGGGTATAAAAGATTTGGAGTGACATATGGTGCTCAAGTATCGTGGTGCTCTACATAGATACATCCAGACTGAAATGGAATTTCTAGACATCTCCTCCTTGGGCGCGGCCTACTGATATGCCATCACAATCAAGCAGAAGCTCAAACAAAAGACGCAGCAATTTGGGCCTGGGAACCCCTCACAACAAAATCTAAGAAAGGGTGGCCCCAACCCACCAAAAAAAGGACAGAGAAAATATGGAAAGTATCAGGACAACCAGTCCAAGGCACAAGTAAAGAAGGACACCGAAAAGACAATGAAAGATATCGGGAAGTGATGCGACTTCCATAAGAGCCTTTGGCATAACACTGCTGACTGTCGCTCAAAGCAGTCGCTGATGGCCGAAGAGAAAGCCTCTGAATCAGATGCAAAATATGACTCTGAACTAGAAACAGAAAGGGGAATATGGATCATTGACGCAGAACCCGGTGCCACCATTGCTACCACCAAGCTTCAGCCTGGTGAACCAGATGAGCCAAAAGAAGGAGAGCACCTCTTCCATTCACGAATGTGGGTAAAAGGCACCCCACTACACTTCATCATTGATAGTGGTAGCCAGAAGAACCTCATCTTAGTAGAGGTCATCAAGCGGCTGGCCCTGTCAACAATGTCGCACCCACAATCTTACACCATTGGATGGCTCCGCCAAGAAAGCGATTTCCGCATCAGCCAACAGTGTTGACTTTCGTACGACATCAAGCCCTTCAAAGACAAGCTATTTTGTGATGTTTCTCCTCTCAAAGTTTGTGATGTTCTTTTGGGCCAACCTTATTTATGGAAAATTCATGTTGTATATGTGTCTAGGCCTCGTAGTGTTATTATTACTTTGAACAGAAAATTGTACAGGATACTCGAGGCAGTCCCACCTAGCGCTATTTCCTTCATCTCTACTGAGCAATGCAGGAAGGTCATCTCTCAGACAAGGAAGTTTGTCTTCTTCATNATCTAACCCCCAACGCACCACTACCCAATGGGCCAGTCTATCATCTCTCTTTGTTAGAGAATGAGAAGATCAAGAAATAGATCCAAGAACTTCTCCAAAAGATCCAAGTCAAGATGGTGTACATGTGGATCTAGCCAAGATCCAAGTCATTTGTGACTGGCCATCCCCAACAACACTCACTGAGCTTTGGAGCTTCTTGAGCCTTGCCAATTTCTACCGCAGGTTCGTGTTAGGTTTATCCCATATGGCATGGCCCCTCAGCCAAATAAAAAGGGGTGGTGGTAAGGATAAATTTGCATGGGGTTGGTCCCAACAACAATCGTTCAATGATTTGAAGCAACGCTTGTGCTCAGACCCAGTACCTTCACTACCAGACCTGCAACATCCTTTTGAGATCGAGACAGATGCTTCAGACTATGCTATGGGTGCCATTCTCACTCACCACGGCCACCCCATGGCCTATCATAGTGAGACATTGTTAGATACTATCCATAAGTACCCTACTTATGACAAACAAATGTACTCCATGGTGCAATCATGCCACCAGTGGAGACATTACATTTTGAGGAAGGAGACGGTCATCCACACTGATCATAAGCCACTACATTTCATGCAAACATAAGGAAAATTGTAGAATGACCACCATCAAAAGTGGTCCACATACTTGCATCAATTCCACCTCAACATCAAGTATAAATAGGAAGCACCAATCACGTCATTGATTGCCTCAGTAGATCGCTAGTCCCGACACTCACCACGGTTCTAGACTCTTGCAACCATGAGACATATAGATGGCCCCAACTCTATGAGAGAGACCCTGAATTCGCCACCACCTACCAAATGTTGGGTGCAAACACAGTTGTCGATAATTTTCATATTCAGGATGGGTTGTTGTGTCGTTTGGGCCATATCTGTGTTCCACCAAGTGAGCAAGTGAAGCTGATCTAGGAATCCCACTACAGTCGGGTGGAAAAACACTTCGGCGTTGAAAAGATAGTGTCGATTCTACAAAAACATTTCTACTGGCCGAAACTTCGACAAGAGGTCAGCAAGTATATCAGGTCCTTCACTACCTGTGCTATTGCCAAACTAACCACTAAAAAACAGGGCCTATACACCCCTCTTCCTACTCTTGATAGGCCATGGGAATCCATCTCAATGGACTACATGTTGGGCCTCCCATCCACCAAGTGGGGAAATGACTGTGTTTTTGTGGTTGTTGATCGCTTTTCTAAGATGGCGATTCTGGTATCCTGGAAGAAGAGCATCATAGCAGAGGCCACTGCCAAGTTGTTCTTTGAACGGGTCTGGGTACATTTTGGAATCTCACAAACCATTGTCTCAGATCGGGATAGTCGATTTCTCAGCACATTCTGGTCGAGCCTCTGGTCACTGCTAGACACCAATCTCACCAAATCCACGGCCTTCCACCCCCAGACAGATGGCCAAACTGAGGTTGTAAATTGAATGATTGTGCATATCATTTGCATGTATAATTAAAAACACCCTCACACATGGGATGAGATCCTTTCCTATGTCCAACATAGCTACAACCGATCCCTGCATAGCTCAACCGGCCATATCCCCTTTCAAGTGGGGTTGGGATTCCACCCATTGGGACCCATCTCCTGCTCCAACTGAAGCTGAAAAAGCCACCCGATTCATTAAGAGGATCCAGCACATCTTCCAATAGGTTCAGGATATCCTAAAGAAGTCCAATGACAAGTACAAACAATGCATAATAAACATCAAGTGCCACATAAGTTTCAGGTGGGCGACAAAGTTTGGTTACACTTGCAGAAAGAACTCCTTACAGGACCCCATCGGAAGCTTTGCCCACTCCATTATGGGTCATACACTATCACCAAGGACATGGAGGATAATTCTTTTGATCTCAACATTCCTCCTTTCCTTGGTCTGCACCAAGTGTTCAAAGTGGATCTCCTTCACCCTTATTTCCCACCACTATTTACTATTTTTAGCAGTTTTAACCTTCGGGGCCATTTTGACGGCCTAAATGAAGGATTTTCGAGATCAAGATCCTCAATGATAACTGAAGCCATAATTGATCCCCCTAAATGAATATCCTCGATGACATATTTCCAACAGGCTATCACATGCATAAAACGAAGATCGTATGCAAACGTTACGACCCCAGGAAGTTGATGTACTAACTTACCCAAATGGGGCCCACATGACTTTTGGTGCTTCATCTCCTAGGGTTAGGTTTTTGGATGTCTAGGGTTTCTTAAATTATTTCTTATTGTAAAAAGGTCTTCAGAGCCTCATTGTAACCTTCTTCTTGTGAATGCGCTCTGCCATCACATCTCTTCTCAGAGATAAGCTGCCACCATTTCAGCAAGCTTGTTTCCGCTGCATTTTACAATTTCAACTTATTTCGTTATTGAATAGAAAACCAATTTTACCGTATCTCTATTATTTTGTGTTAAGAACCTATTAATAATCTATATTCATTTCATTCTACTCATAAAATATGGATCAGTGGCATCAGAGCGGTTTTCTCCTTGTCATCTTAATGCATGTCCCCAACAAGGTCGTAGTACAAAGAGTTGGGTTTCAAGCTTGTTTCTCTTGAGGAAAGAAGCTCTCGCACACCCAAGAAACCTCCCATGGTAGGGGAAAATAAAGATGATGGGATAGGAGATCCTTTCAAACTGTTGATTGAGGAAACCCTCCCGCAACAGAGGAACTAGATGATGTATAGTTTCGTGCAAATCCTTCGGTGGCTACCAACAGGCGATGCATCTTCTTCGAACAGAGGTGCCACCCCCTTCAAGGTACAAATAAACATCGATATTCCTATATTTGAAGGTCATATAGATGCAAATGCTATAAACAAGTGGTTGAATCTACTAGAAGTGTATTATTCTATCCATAACTTTTCGAATAAAGAAAAGATTACTTTTGCGCTCCTCAAAGTCGTTCCCCATGTCAATGATTGGTGGGAAACTTTTTGTGAGCAAAAGGAAACAAAGGAAAACTCATTATTTCCAGTCATGGCCACCTGGGAATCCTTTAGGGATGCTATTAAGGAACAATACTACCCTGTCAAAAGTTATGATGACCTGTATACCAAATGGACCACACAGCGGCAACAAAGAGACCAAGCAGTGCCAGATTTCACAAATATCTTCCATACCTTACGCACCAAGTTGGGTATCAAATATTTGGAGTGACATCTGGTGCTCAAGTATCACAGTTCTCTGCATAGATATGTCCAAACCTAAATGGAATTTCTAGACATCTCATCCTTGAGCACAGCCTATCGATATGCTGTCAAAATCGAGCAGAAGCTCAAACAAAACACGTGGCAATTTGGTCCTGGGAACCCCTCACAACAAAATCTAGGAAAGGACGGCCCCAACCCACCGAACAAAGGACAGAGCAAAGATGGAAAGTATCAGTACAACTAGTCCAAGCCACAAGCAAAGAAGGACACTGGAAATACAAAGAAAGATATTGGGAAGTGGTGCGACTTCCAAAAGAGCCCTTGGCATAACACTGTTGATTGTCACTCAAAGCAGTCGCTGGTGGCCGAAGTGAAAACCTCTGAATCAGATGTAGAATATGACTCTGAGCCAGAACCAGAAAGGGGAAGACAGATCACTGACACAGAACCTAGTGCCACTGTTGCCACCACCAAGCTCCATCTTGGTGAACCAGTTGAGCCAGAAGAAGGAGAGTGCCTATTCCATTCACAGATGTGGGTAAAAGGCACCCTGTTGCACTTCATTATTGATAGCGGTAGAAAAAAGAACCTTATCTAAGAAGAGGTCATCAAGCAGCTGGCCCTACCAACAACATCGCAACCAAAATCGTACACCATTGGATGGCTCCGCCAAGGAAGTGATCTCCGTGTCATCCAACAGTGTCGACTGTCATACGACATCAAGCCGTTCAAAGACGTGGTACTGTGTGATGTTGCTCCTCTCGAAGTTTGTGATGTTATTTTGGGCCAACCTTATTTATGGAAACTTCATGTTGTATATGAGTCTAGGCCTCGCAGTGTTATTATTACTTTGAATGGGAAATTGTACAGGATACCCGAGGCAATCCCACCTACTGTTATTTCCTTAATCTCTGCCGAGCAATGCAGGAAAGTCATCTCTCAGATGGGGAAGTTTTTCTTCTTCACGATTCACTCTCAGAATAAGTGAAAGATCACAGCCACATCCAGGGTCTCTGAGGTCGACCTCTCCACATAGCGAAAGCAAGTAGATAAGGTCGTGGAAGAATACTCAGATATCTTCTCCTCACCTTCAGGGGTACCTCTACACTACTAGGTCAAGCACCCCATCGATCTGACCCTCGACACACCGCTACAGATCCAAGAACTACTCCACAAGGGGCACATCCACCCCAGCTCATCACCTTCCGGAAGCCCAATCATGATGGTACAGAAGAAATATGGAACCTGGTGACTATGTATTGATTATCGAGCTCTAAATAAAATCACAGTCGGAAACCGGTACCCGATTCCCCGAATCGATGGCCTCCTTGATCAACTCACGGGGGCCAAATACTTCAGTAAGATT
>JASDQU010739295.1:66508-79343 GCA_032191745.1 Picea mariana | reverse complement strand
TCAAAGGAAGGCCTTTTTGAATGGTTGGTCATGCCCTTTAGTTTAACAAATGTTCCAGCCACTTTCATGAGGATGATGGACGATATCCTGCGACCATTCAGCAATACTTTTGTAGTGGTGTATCTGGATGACATTCTAATTTACAACAATACTTGGGCTGAACACTTGTAGCATATTCAGCAAGTTTTGCACACCCTACAGCAGCACAAGCTATATGCCAACTTGGAAAAATGCTCCTTCGGCATGGAGAGGGTCCATTACCTGGGATACATCATTGATCAGCATGTTGTACATGTGGATCCAGCCAAGATCCAATTCATCCGTGACTGGCCAGCCCCAACAACACTCACTGAGCTTTGGAGCTTCTTGGGCCTTGCCAATTTCTACCGCAGGTTCATGTTGGGTTTCTCCCATATTGCATGGTCCCTCAGCCAAATAAACAGGGGTGGTGGTAAGGAGAAATTTGCATGGGGCCACTCCCAACAACAAGCGTTTGATGATTTGAAGTAGCACTAGTGCTCAACCCCAGTACTTTCACTACTAGACCTGCAGCATCCTTTTGAGATCAAGACAGATGCTTCAGACTATGTTGTGGGTGTCGTTCTCACTCAGCACGGCCACCCTGTGGCCTATCATAGTGAGACACTGTTAGATATTGTCCGTAAGTACACTACTTACGACAAAGAAATGTAGTCCATGGTGCAAGCATGCCGCCAGTGGAGACATTACATAAGACACTGGGGAAGGAGACAGTCATCCACACTGATCATAAGACACTGCAGTTCATGCAGACATAGGGAAAATTGCACAATGACCGCCATCAAAAGTGGTCCACATACTTGCATCAATTCCACCTCAACATCAAGTATAAATAGGAAGCACCAATCGTGTCATTGATTGCCTCAATAGACCGCCAATTGTGGCACTCACCACGGTGCTAGACTCTTGCAGCCATGAGACATCTAGATGGCCCCAACTCTATGAGATAGACGCTGACTTTTCCACCACCTACCAAATGTTGGGTGAAAACACAGTTGTTGATAATTTCCATATTCAGGATGGGTTGTTGTGTCGTCTGGGCCATATCTCTGTTCCATCAAGTGAACAAGTGAAGCTAATTTGGGAAGCCCACTACAGTCGGGTGGTAGGACACTTCAGCGTTGAAAAGACAGTGGTGATGCTACAGAAACATTTCTACTGGCCGAAACTTCAAGAGGAGGTCAACAAGTATATCAAGTCCTGCACTGCCTATGCTATTGCCAAATCGAACACTAAGAAGCAGGGCTTGTACACCCCTCTTCCTACTCATGACAGGCCATGGGAATCCATCTCAATGGACTACATGTCAGGCATTACATCCACCAAGTGGGGAAATGACTATTTGTTTTTGGTTGTTGATCACTTTTCTAAGATGGGGATTCTGGTTACCTACAACAAGAGCATCACAGAAGAGGCCACTACCAAGATCTTCTTTGAATGAGTCTAGGTACATTTTGGAATCCCACAGACCATTGTCTTAGATCGGGATAGTCTATTTCTCAGCACATTCTGGTCTATCCTCTGGTCACTGTTGGACACCAAGCTCACCAAATCCACAGCCTTCCACCCCCGGACAGATGGCCAAACTAAGGTTGTAAATCGAATGATTGTTCATAACCTTTGCATGTATAATTCAAAGCACCCCCGCACATGGGATGAGAGGCTTCCCTATGTCTAGCATAGCTACAACCGAGCCCTGCATATCTCAACCAGCCACAGCCCCTTTCAAGTGGGGTTGGGATTCCAACCATTGGGACTCATAGATGTTGCACTTCCCCTTGCGGTCACCTCGACCAACTCATCTCCTGCTCCAACTGAAGCTGACAAAGCCACCCAGTTCATTGAGAAGATCTAGCACATCCACCAGCAGGTTCAGGATATCCTACAGAAGTCCAATGACAAGTAAAAACAATGCCATGATCAACATCGGGTGCCGCATAAGTTTCAGGTGGGCGACAAAGTTTGGTTGCACTTGCAGAAAGAATGCCTTACAGGACCCCATCGGAAGATTCACCCACTCTGTTATGGTTCATACATTATCACCAAGGCCGTGGGCGATAATTCTTTTGAGCTCAACATTCCTCCTTTCCTTGGTCTGCACCCATTGTTCAATTTGGATCTCCTTCGCCCTTATTTCCCACCATTATTGGACACCTTAGAAGTAGTAGAACAACTGACACCAATAGAGCTCAACCCCGACTACCTACAATAGGCATCCAATGATTATATTGTGGACAGACAGATCAAGGGCACTCGACAACAAAGGATCCAGCTTTATCGAGTCGTCAAAGCAAGGCAGCTCTTGCACCAAGGCAAGTGGCTCACCCGGGGCCAAATTCAGTAGAAATTTCCTCATCTGATGGGGGACCTCAATGCAATGTAGTATTGCTTCCTAAGGAGGTAGGATTGATCTAGATGGATATTGGTGGCCACCCACCTTTTCCAACTGGCTCAAAATAGTTTTCTGACAATTTTGGCAATTTACTATTTTTAGCAGTTTTAACTTCCGGGGCCATTTTGACGGCCTAAATGAAGGTTTTTTGGGATCGATCTCCTCAATGATATTCAAAGGAATTAATAAGCCCCCAAAATAAATCTCCTCAATGATACCTTTCCAATGGGCTATCACACACCTAAAACGAAGATTGTATGCAAAAGTTACAACCCCGGGAAGTTGATGTACTAACTTACCCAAACGGGGCCCACATGACTTTTGGCGCTTCATCTCCTAGGGTTATGTTTTTGGATGTCTAGGGTTTTTGGCATTCTTTATTATTGTAAAAAGGCCTTCAGAGCCTCATTGTAACCTTCTTCTTATGAATGCGTGTTGTCGTCACATCTCTTCTCAGAGATAAGCCGCCACCATTCCAGTAAGCTTGTTTCCATTGCATTTTATAGTTTCAGCTTATTTCCTCATTGAATAGAAAACCAGTTTTACTAAATCTCTATTATTTTGTATTAAGCACCTGTTAATAATCTGTATTCATTTCATTCTGCTCATAAAATCTGGATCAGCGGTATCAGAGCGGTCTGCTCCTTGTCGTCTTAATGCATGTCCCCAACGAGGTCCGAGTACAAAGAGTTGGGTCTCGAGCTTGTCTCTCTTGAGGAAAGAAGCTCTCGCACACATAAGAAACCTCCCATGGTAGGAGAAAATAAAGATGATAGGATAGGATATCCTTTCAAATTGTTTCGTGCAACGAGATGAACGAGATGATGGATAGTTTCACGCAAATCCTTCGGCGGCTACCAACAGGCGATGCATCTTCTTCGAACGGAGGCACCGCCCCCTTCAATGTACAAATAAACTTTAATATTCCTATATTTGAAGGTCAGATAGATGCAGATACTATAGACAAGTGGTTGAATCTACTACAAGGGTATTTTTCTGTCCATAACTTTTCGAATAAAGAAAAGATTACTTTTGCACTCCTCAAAGTCATTCCCCATGTCAAAGATTGGTGGGAAACTTTCTGTGGGAAACCTTATTTATGGAAATGTCATGTTCGATATGAGTCTAGGCCTCATAGTGTTATTATTACTTTGAACAAGAAATTGTATAGGATACCCGAGGCAGTCCCACCTAGTGCTATTTCCTTCATCTCTACTGAGCAATGCAAGAAGGTCATCTCTCAGATGGGGAAGTTTGTCTTCTTCGTGATTCACTCTCAGAATAAGAGAAATATCATAGCCACATCCAGGGTCTCTGCAGCCGACCTCTGCACACAGCAAAATAAAGTAGATAAGGTCATGGAATAATACTCAGATATCTTCTCCTCACCTACAGGGGTACCTCTGCACTGTCAGGTCAAGCACCCCATCGATCTGACCCCCGACGCACCGCTACCCAATGGGCCAGTCTACAATCACTCTTTGTTAGAGAATGAGGAGATCAAGCAACAAATCCAAGAATTTCTCCACAAGGGGAAAATCTACCCCAGCTCGTCACATTGAGGGAGCCCAATCGTGTTGGTCCAAAATAAATATGGAACTTGGTGACTCTGTATTGATTACCGGGCTCTGAATAAAATCACAGTCAGAAACTAGTACCCAATTCCCTGAATCGATGGCCTCCTTGATCAACTCATGGGGGCCAAATACTTCAGTAAGATTGATCTGAATTTTGGCTACCACCAGGTCCCAATAGAATAGACAGATGTATGGAAGAATGCCTTCAAGTCAAAGGAAGGCCCTTTTTAATGGTTGGTCATGCCCTTTGGTTTAACAAATTCTCCAGCCACTTTCATGAGGATGATGGATGATATCCTGTGACCATTCAGCAATACTTTTGTAGTGGTGTATCTGGATGACATTCTAATTTACAGCAAGACTTGGGCCAAACACTTGCAGCATATTCAGCAGGTTCTGCACACCCTGCGGCAACACAAGCTATACGCCAACTTGGAAAAATTCTCCTTCGGCATGGACAGGGTCCATTACCTAGGCTACATCATTGATCAGCATGGCATACATGTGGATCTAGCCAAGATCCAAGTCATCCGTGACTAGACAGCCCCAACAACACTCACTGAGCTTCAGAGCTTCTTGGGCGTTGCCAATTTCTGCTGCAGGTTCGTGTTGGGTTTCTCCCATATTGCATGGGCCCTTAGCCAAGTAAACAAGGGTAGTGGAAAGGAGAAATTTTTGTGGAGTCGGTCCCAACAAAAATCATTCGATGATTTGAAGCAACGCTTGTGCTCAGCCCCAGCACTTCCACTACCAGACCTGCAGCATCCTTTTGAGATCGAGATAGATGCTTCAGACTATGTTGTGGGCGTCATTATCACTTAGCATGGCCACCCCATGGCCTATCATAGTGAGACACTGTCAGATACTATCCATAAGTACACTACTTATGACAAAGAAATATACTTCATGGTGAAAGCATGCCACCAGTGGAGACATTACATTGTGGGGAAGGAGACAGTCATCCACACTGATCATAACCACTACAGTTCATGTAGAAACAGGGAAAATTGTAGAATGACCGCCATCAAAAGTGGTCCGCATACTTGCAGCAATTCCACCTCAACATTAAGTATAAAATAGGAAGCACCAATCGCGTTGCTGATTGCCTCAGTAGACCGCTAGTCGTGACAGTTACCATGGTGCTAGACTCTTCCGACCATGAGACATCTAGATGGCCCCAACTCTATGAGCCAGACCCTGACTTCGCCACCACCTACCAATTGTTGGGTGCAAACACAGTTGTCGATAATTTTCATGTTCAGGATGGGTTGTAGTGTTGTCTGGGCCATATCTATGTTCCATCATGTGAGTGAGGGAAGCTGATCTGGGAATCCCACTACAGTCGGGTGACAGGACACTTTGGCGTTGAAAATACAGTGGTGATGCTACAGAAACATTTCTCCTGGACGAAACTTCAACAGGAGGTCAGCAAGTATATCAGGTCCTGCACTGCCTGCACTATTGCCAAATTTTCCTCTAAGAAACAGGGCATGTACACCCCTCTTCCTATTCCTGACAAGCCATAGGAATTCATCTCAATGGACTACATGTCAGGCCTCCCGTCCACAAAGCGGGGAAGTGACTGTGTTTTTTTGGTTGTTGATCACTTTTCTAAGATGGATATTCTGGTTGCCTTCAAGAAGAGCATCATAGCAGAGGCCACTTCCAATCTCTTCTTTGAACCAGTCTAGGTACATTTTGGAATCCCACAAACCATTTTCTCATATCGGGATAGTCAATTTCTCAGCACATTTTGGTCGAGCCTCTATTCAATGTTGGACACCAAGCTCACCAAATCCACGGCCTTCCACCCCCAGACAGATGGCCAAACCGAGGTTGTAAATCGAATGATTGTGAATATCCTTCGCATGTATATTTCAAAGAACCCTCGCACATGGGATGAGAGCCTTCCCTATGTCCATCATAGCTACAACCAAGCCCTACATATCTCAACCAGCCATGGCCCCTTTCAAGTGGTGTTGGGATTCCAACCATTGGGACCCATAGATGTTGCACTTCCACTTGTGGTCACCTCGACCGACTCATATCCTACTCCAGCTGAAGCTGACAAAGCCACTCGATTCATTGAGTGGAACCATTACATCCTCCAACAGATTCAGGATATCCTACAGAAGTCCAATGATAAGTACAAACAGCGCCATGATCAACATCGGGTGCCGCATAAGTTTCAGTTGGTCAACAAAGTTTGGTTGCACTTGCAGAAAGAACGCCTTACAGGACCCCATCATAAGCTTCACCCACTCCGTTATGGGTTGTACAATATCACCAAGGCCATGGGGGATAATTATTTTGAGCTCAACATTCCTCCTTTCCTTGGTCTACACCCAATTTTCAACGTGGATCTGCTTCGCCTTTATTTCCCACCATTATTGGACACCT
This sequence comes from Picea mariana, assembly GCA_032191745.1. Taxonomy (NCBI): domain Eukaryota; kingdom Viridiplantae; phylum Streptophyta; class Pinopsida; order Pinales; family Pinaceae; genus Picea; species Picea mariana. The sequence goes on along the minus strand of JASDQU010739295.1, from coordinate 72,935 downwards.
TAGAAGTAGTAGAATAACTAACACCAACAGAGCTCAACCCCGACTGCCTACAATAAGCATCCAATGATCATATTGTGGACAGACAGATCAAGGGCACTCAACAACAAAGGATCCATCTTTATCGAGTCATCAAAGCAAGGCAACTCATGCACCAAGGCAAGTGGTTCACCCAGGGCCAAATTCTACAGAAATTTCCTCATCTGATGGGGGACCTCAATGCAATGGAGACAATTTCTTCCTAAGGAGGTAGGATTGATCCATATGGATATCGGTGGCCACCCACCTTTTCCAACGAACTCAAAACAGTTTTCTGACAATTTTGGCAATTTACTATTTTTAGCAGTTTTAACTTTCGGGGTCATTTTGAGGGCCTAATTGAAGGTTTTTCAGGATCGACCTCCTCAATGATATTCAAAGGAATAATTGAGCCCCCAAAATTAATATCCTTGACAATACCTTTCCAATGGGCTATCACACGCCTAAAATGAATATCTTATGCAAAAGTTACGACCCCGGGAAGTTGATGTACTAACTTACCCAAACGGGGCCCACATGACTTTTGGCGCTTCATCTCCTAAGGTTAGGTTTTTGGATGTATAGGGTTTTTGGCATTCTTTCTTATTGTAAAAATCCCTTCAGAGCCTCATTTTAACCTTCTTGTTGTGAATGCGCACTGCCGTCACATCTCTTCTCAGAGATAAGCCACCACAATTCCAGCAAGCTTGTTTCCACTGCATTTTACAGTTTCAGCTTATTTCATTATTGAATAGAAAACCAATTTTAATAAAGATCTATTATTTTGTGTTAAGCACATATTAATAATATATATTCATTTCATTCTACTCATAAAATCTGGATCAATGGTATTAGAGCGGTCTTCTCCTTGTCGTCTTAATGCATGTCCCCAACGAGATCGGAGTACAAAGAGTTGGGTCTCAAGCTTGTTTCTCCTGAGGAAAGAAGCTCTTGCACGCCCAAGAAACCTCCCATGGTAGGAGAAAAGAAATATGATGGGACAAGAGATCCTTTCAAACTGTTGATTAAGGAAGCCCTCACCCAACAGAGGAATGAGATGAGGGATAGTTTCACGCAAATCCTTCGGCGGCTACCAATATGAGACGCATCTTCTTCGAATGGAGGCATCGCCCCCTTCAAGGTAAAAATAAACTTCGATATTCCTATATTTGAAGGTTATATAGATGAAAATGTTGTAGACAAGTGATTGAATCTACTAGAAGGGTATTTTTCTGTCCATAACGTTTCGAATAAAGAAAAGATTACTTTTGCGCTCCTCAAAGTCGTTCCCCATGTCAAAGATTGGTGGGAAACTTTTTGTGAGCAAAAGGAAATAGAGAAGACCTCATTATTATCAGTCACAGCCACCTGGGAATCCTTCAGGGATGTTATTAAGGAACAATGCTACCCTGTAGGAAGTTATGATGACCTGTATACCAAATGGACCACACTGTGGCAACAAAGAGATCAAGCAGTGCCAGATTTCACAAATATCTTCCATACCTTGCACACCAAGTTGGGTATCAAAGATTCAAAGTGACATCTAGTGCTCAAGTATCATGGTGCTCTACATAAATACATCCAGACCTAAATGGAATTTCTATACATCTCATCCTTGGGCGCAGCCTACCGATATGCCGTCAAAATCGAGCAGAAGCTCAAACAAAAGACGTGGCAATTTGGGCCTGGGAACCCCGCACAACAAAATCTAGGAAAGGGTAGTCCCAATGCACTGAACAAAGGACAGAGCAAAGATGGACAATATCAGGAAAACCAGTCCAAGACACAAGCAAATAAGGACACCGGAAGGACAAAGAAAGATACTGGGAAGTGGTGCGACTTCCATAAGAGCCTTTGGCATAACATTGTTGATTGTCGCTCAAAGCAGTCTCTGGTGGCCAAAGTGAAAGCCTATGAATCATATGCAGAATATGACTCTGAGATAGAACCAAAAAGGGTAAGATGGATCATTGATGCGGAACTTGGTGCCACCGTTGCTACCACCAAGCTCCATCCTAGTGAACCAGATGAGCTAGAAGAAGGAGAGCACTTCTTCCATTCACAGATGTGGGTAAAAGGCACCCTGTTGCACTTCATTGTTGATAGTGGTAGCCAGAAGAACCTCATCTCAGTAGAGGTCGTCAAGCGGTTTGTCCTGCAAAAATGCCGCACCCACAACCGTACACCATTGGATGGCTCCACCAAGGAAGTGATCTCTGCGTCATCCAACAGTGTTGACTGTCGTACGAAATCAATACCTTCAAAGACGAGGTATTGTGTGATGTTTCTCCTCTCGAAGTTTGTGATGTTATTTTGGGCCAACCTTATTTATGGAAATTTCATGTTGTATATGAGTCTAGGCCTCGTAGTGTTATTATTACTTTGAATAGGAAATTGTACAGGATAACCGAGGCAGTCCCACCTAGAGTTATTTTCTTGATCTTTGCTGAGCAATGCAGGAAGGTCATCTCTCAGATGGGGAAGTTTGTCTTATTCATGATTCTCTCTCAGAATAAGTGAAATATCACAGCCACATCCAGAGTCTCTGCGGCTGACCTCTCCACATAGCAGAAGCAAGTAGATAAGTTCATGGAAGAATACTCGGATATCTTCTCCTCACCTACAGGGGTACCTCTGCACTGCCAGGTCAAGCACCCCATCGATATAAACCCTGACGCACCACTACCCAATGGGTTAGTCTATCATCGCTCTTTGTTAGAGAATGAGGATATCAAGCGACAAATCCAAGAACTTCTCCACAAGGGGCACATCTGCCCCAACTCATCACCTTACTGGAGCCCAATCATGCTGGTACAGAAGAAAGATAGAACCTGGTGACTCTGTATTGATTACCAGGATCTAAATAAAATCACAGTCAGAAACCGGTACTCGATTCCTCGAATCGATGGCCTCCTTGATCAACTCACAGGGGCCAAATACTTTAGTAAGATTGATCTAAAGTCTGGCTACCACCAGGTCCCGATAAAACAGACAGATGTATGGAAGACCGCCTTCAAGTCAAAGGAAGGCCTTTTTCAATGGTTGGTCATGCCCTTTGGTTTGACAAATGCTCCAGCCACTTTCATGAGGATGATGGATGATATCCTGCGACCATTCAACAATAATTTTATAGTGGTGTATCTCGATGACATTCTAATTTATAGCAAGACTTGGGCCGAACACTTGCAGCATATTCAGCAGGTTCTGCACACCCTGTGGTAGCACAAGCTATATGCCAACTTGGAAAAATGCTCCTTCAGCATGGATAGGGTCCATTACCTAGGCTACATCATTGATTAGCATGGCATACATGTGGATCCAGCCAAGATCCAAGTCATCTGTGTCTGGCCAACCCCGACAACGCTCATGGAGCTTCAAAGCTTCTTAGGCCTTGCCAATTTCTACCACAGGTTCATGTTGGGTTTCTCCCATATTGCATGGAACCTCAGCCAAATAAACAGAGGTGGTGGTAAGGAGAAATTTGGGTCGGGCTAGTCCCAACAACAAGCATTCGATGATTTGAAGCAGCACTTGTGCTCAGCCCCAGTACTTTCACTACCATACCTACAACATCATTTTGAGATCGAGACAGATGCATTAGACTATGTTGTGGGCACCGTTCTCTCTCAACACGGCCACCCCATGGCCTATCATAGTGAGACACTGTCAGATACTGTCCGTAAGTACCCTACTTAGGACAAAGAAATGTACACCATGGTTCAAGCATGTCGCCAGTGGAGACATTACATTGTGGGGAAGGAGATAGTCATCCACACTGATCATAAGCCACTGCAGTTCATGTAGACACAGGGAAAATTGCAGAATGATCGCCATCAAAAGTTGTCCACATACTTGCAGCAATTCCACCTCAACATCAAGTATAAAACAGGAAGCACCAATCATGTAACGGATTGCCTCAGTAGACTGCCAGCTGCAGTACTCACCACGGTGCTAGACTCTTGCGGCCATGAGACATCTGGATGGCCCCAACTCTATGAGACAGACCCTGACTTCACCACCACCTACCAAATGTTCGTTGCAAATGCAGTTGTCGATAATTTCCATATTTAGGATGGGTTGTTGTGTCATTTGGGCCATATTTGTGTTCCATCAAGTGAGTGATCTAAGTTGATCTGAGAATCCCACTACAGTCGGGTGGAAGGACACTTCAGCATTGAAAAGACATTAAAGATGCTACAAAAACATTTTTACTGGTCGAAACTTCAATAGGAGGTAAGCAAGTATATCAGGTCCTGCACTGCCTAGACTATTGCCAAATAGACCACTAAGAAACAGGGACTGTAAACCCTTCTTTCTACTTCTTAAAGGCCATGGGAATCCATCTCAATGGACTACATGTCGGGCCTTCTGTCCACCAAGCGGGGAAATGAGTGTGTTTTTTTGGTTGTTGATCGATTTTCTAAGATGGCGATTCCAGTTTCCTGCAAGAAGAGCATCACAGTAGAGGCCACTGCCAAGCTCTTCTTTGAACGAGTCTGGGTACATTTTGGAATCCCATAAACCATTGTCTCAGATCGGGATAGTCGATTTCTCAGCACATTTTGGTCTAGCCTCTAGTCACTGTTGGACACCAAGCTCACCAAATCCACGGCCTTCCACCCCCACACAGATGGCCAAACCAAGGTTGTAAATCGAATGATTGTGCATATCCTTCGCATGTATAATTCAAATCACCCTTGCACATGGGATGAGACCCTTCTCTATGTCTAGAATAGATACAACTGAGCCCTGTATAGCTCAACTGGCCACAGACCCTTTCAAGTGGGGTTGGGATTCCAGACATTGGGACCCATAAATGTTGCACTTCCCCTTGCAGTCACCTCGACCGACTCATCTTGTGCTCCAACTGAAGCTGATAAGGCCACCCAGTTCATTGAGTGGATCTAGCACATCCACCAATAGGTTTAGGATATCCTACAAAATTCCAATGACAAGTAAAAACAACACCATGATAAACATTGGGTGCCGCATAAGTTTCAGGTGGGCAACAAATTTTGGTTGCACTTACAGAAAGAACACCTTACAGGACCCCATCGGAAGCTTTGCCCACTCCGTTATGGGTCATACACTATCACCAAGGCCCTGGGGGATAATTCTTTTGAGCTCAACATTCCTCCTTTCCCTGGTCTGCACCCAGTGTTCAACATGGATCTCCTTCGCCCTTATTTCCCACCATTATTGGACACCTCAGAAGTAGCAGAACAACTGACACCAAAAGATCTCAACCTCAACTTTCTACAACATGCATCCAATGATTATATTGTGGATAGATAGATCAAGGGCACTAGACAACAAAGGATCCAACTTTATCGAGTTGTCAAAGCAGGGCAGCTCTTGCACCAAGGCAAGTGGCTCACCTGGGGCCAAATTCAGAAGAAATTTCCTCATCTAATGGGGGACCTCAACACAATGGAGACCATTGTTTCCTAAGGAGGGAGTATTTATATATATGGGTTTCGGTGGCCACCCACCTTTTCCAACTGGCTCAAAACAGTTTTCTGACAATTTTGGCAATTTACTATTTTTAGCAGTTTTAACTTCTGGGGCCATTTTGAGGGCCTAAATGAAGGTTTTTCAAGATCGATCTCCTCAATGATAAATAAATCCATAATTGGGCCCCCAAAATGAATATCTTTGATGATACCTTTCCAACAGGCTATCACACGCCTAAAACGGAGATCGTATGCAAAAGTTACGACCCCGGGAAGTTGATGTACTAACTTACCCAAATGGGGCCCACATGACTTTTGGTTCTTCATCTCCTAGGATTACGGTTTTGGATGTCTAGGGTTTTTGGAATTCTTTCTTATTGTAAAAATGCCTTCAGAGCCTCATTGTAACCTTCTTCTTGTGAATGCACGCTGCCGTCACATCTCTTCTTAGAGATAAGCTGCCACCATTCCAGCAAGCTTGTTTCCGCTGCATTTTACAGTTTCAGCTTATTTAGTTATTGAATAGAAAACCAGTTTTACTGTATCTCTATTATTTTGTGTTAAACACTTGTTAATAATTTTTATTCATTTCGTTATGCTCATAAAATCTGGATCAGTGGTATCAGAGCGATCTGCTCCTTGTTATCTTAATGCATGTCCCCAACGAGGTCGGAGTACAAAGAGTTGGGTCTCAAGCTTGTTTCTATTGAGGAAAGAAGCTCTCCCAAGCCCAAGTGACCTCCCATGGCAGGAGAAAATAAAGATCATGGGACAAGAGATCCTTTCAAAGTATTGATTGAGAAAACCCTCACGCAATAGAGGAAGGAGATGGTGGATAGTTTCTTGCAAATCCTTCGGCGGCTACCAACAGGCGATGCATCTTCTTTGAACGGAGGCGTCGCCCCCTTCAAGGTACAAATAAACTTTGATATTCCTATATTTAAAGGTCAAATAGATGC
>JASDQU010739295.1:40628-53263 GCA_032191745.1 Picea mariana | reverse complement strand
CCCCAAAGGGATTGGTAGCTATTTCTCAACCTCCTTCTTCATTTTTAGAGTTTTCTTGAGCATTCTTCTTCCTCTTCTTGTTGATTTTAGTGGCTCATAGTTGTGGGAGAAGGAGTGGTACGACCTCCTCCCACGTGTGAACCTTGGGGTAGCTAGGGTTTAGCATAGATCTTCCCCCTTTTGCATTTTTTGCCTCTTTGAGCTAAGACGTGGGGTTTGGTAGATGAAAGACATTTCCCAAACCCTAGGACGTGGGGATTAGGGTTTGCCTCTTGTTTGCTTGTTTCCTTCTTGCTTCACTCTCTTGCTTGTTTGCTTCTCTCCTTTCTCAATATTTTCTAATTGTTAAGCAAGCTAAATAATTGCCTACCTATTGGGAGAGGAATACCCCAAGTGGTAAGGCTAGGGTTTAATATATGATTGATGATCTCTAAATGCTTATTGTCTAAAATATTCTAGATCTAGATCTCATACACAATATTTCTTAAACTTAAGCCTATTGGGAATAATAACTTAACTACATCTATTTGCATGCTTAAAGCTCTTCAAAGTTTAATCTTTATCTTAGATGCTTAGATCTAAAATCCTAAATGTTTAAATGCTTCAACAAGTGACTGGTGTTTTTTCTTTCATGCTATGATCTATTAAGGCCACTTGCCACATATTGGAAGCAACTTCATGGTTAAGTTAATAGTGTAGTCTCACATTTAAATTTTCTTTCTTACACTTGTGCTTGGATCTAAATGTTATAAATCATATAAAGATAAGTGTGGTTCTCTTCTTCTTCTTGTTGGCAAGTTGTTCTTGCCCTTACATTTTGTTTCTTTACTTTGCAAGCTATCTATTTGTGCATTTAGTGCTTTGCTCTCACATAGCATATATGTGTTAATGCCTCTTCATTTGTAAACTTAATCAACACATTTTAGGCTGAAGGGAGTTTCGGCCAAGTCACTAAATCACATTTTAAAAGTGTCATAAAATCATTAAAACACTCTAAAATACACCTAAAAGTCTACCTAATTCATATATCAACTTAATAGACTTAATAGGGTACCTTAGACCACCATCTTCACCATCTAAAACGGGTATTGAGGAGGGCAACGGACGGTGATAGGCCGGGGACGGTCTCGTGGCACAAATGAGTGTCATTTTTGTAAAAACTCAATGCTTTGGGCTGACTATGACAGCTAGGGTTAGCCTCGTTGCTACACTATCTTGAGCATCCAACAACCATTTGGCAATAGGAGGAGGAGGCTTTGGTGAAAACTTAATAAAGGTAACTAAAATCGAAAGATCTTAAGAAACCTTTAATGATCTAACCTTGGGTTTAATCATATAAAACATTTCGTGGGTTGAATAACTAAGAGTGGGTCATCTTCATAATACTTGTGCTTAAAATCTCTAAGTCTTCTTTGTAGATGTGTTGATGATAATCTCATAAATGTGATAATGCTTTGATCTTCTTATATCTGGCACACAAATAATTAAAGTGGTTAGCTTGCTTATTGTATCTTAGTATTCTTTACTTGTAAATCTTGTACTCAATATTTGATTCATTTATTCTTTTGTAATCATATTTGTAACGAATCATCCTTTAACTTTAGTTGACCCCTTGCCCAATCTTAGGCACTAGTCTTAGTTGCCCTAGGAAAAGGCTTGCTTAACATACTAACCTTGCATCTTGCATTGCTGCCTTAGAATCTTAGGTTAGAATCCCCCCAAACCTTAACAAACTAAAATCAACTCCTAGAACTTAACTTTAAAACTTAACTAGAAACTAGGGACTACCCCCCTTGGCTTCCCTAGGAGTGAGCCTAGATGGAAGAGGTTTCGGTCAAAGTGACAACGTGGGCTGTGAACCTAGGCATTGTGCCTCCAAGGACACACTAAGTGAGCCGRAMTTGGCTCATGTTTGCAAGTGTGTATTAGGACGACAATAGGAGTTTAAGTCAAAAGTGAAATATGTCACTCAAGTCATTAAAGCGACATTTAATTCACTTTGTGGGTGAGTTAAAGGACATAAARCAAACTAAGGAAAGTGGGTTTCCTAAGTGAGATTTTTGGATTAAATCTCACCCATTGATTATACATGGCTAGATTGGATCTAGGCCATTGATCTTTTAGGGTTTGGCCAAAGAGAGGMTGTTATCGCACARTTTGTAGTTAGGATAATAGAAGGATGAAAAGAGATCAAACTGGCGTAACTGGAACCAATCCTATCCAATGTCACCTCGATAGGAGGGTTCTTTCTGTTTAGGGAGGTGAGGCCCAGGGGAGACGTCCCCGGTGACTTGGGGTTTTGAGAAGGCAAAGGATTGTAGGATAAGATATAAATTCCCCCTCCTTACAAGTCACCTCTGAGCAGATAGTCCGACTAACCAGCCAATAAAGAGAAGTGTAACCAAAATGAGATGTACCTGCCCAAGACAAAGTAACAAGAGATATATATTCAATCTTACTCTCTTGGTTAATACTTCATATATTTTAATGACTATCTGATATATAAACAATTGGAGCAATAAAATATTGACGAAGTCAATGTTTGTACAATAACAACAATTTATAAGATCACTTCTTCAATAAATGCTAAAGAAACTTGGCATTCAATGTAACTAATTAACACTTCATTAGGTAATGCCTTAAATAACCATTCAATTGCTTAAAAGTAAAACATTAGCTGCACAATGATGTTTATAGCAAAAGATGACGGCAACAATAAGTTAGCAAGGTTAGTCTTAAGCTAGGGTTAGAAAGGTTAGGGTTTGATCAAAGGTATTTGAAGTTGTTTTGAGATTACACTAAGGCTTAGATCAGTGTGTTCCTACGGCATATGGAGTCAACAGGAGGATGAAAGAGCTGAAGGATCAAATGATAATAATATGACTAAGGACAAGAGGGTCGGACCTTGAGGTGTTGCTATGGCAAGGCCTCAAGGATAAAACCCTAGGGGAGAGAGGCTCACTTTGGTGTAGGAGAACTAGGCCTCAATGCTCTCTCCTCCTTTCTTAGCTCAATGGCAAACGATTAGCTCAAAAGATTTCACAAAACTAAGACAAGAGGTTTTGCAGGTAACGTGTTGCTATGGCAAGGCTTTACCAGGCAAACCCTAGGGAAAATCGGCTCACCAAGGTGTAGGGGAACTAGGCCTTGATGCGTTTTCTCCTTCTCAGCTTTAAATAAGAAAAATGGCTAGCATGGGAGAAGATAGATTTGAGTGTTGCTATGGCAAGGCTCAATCTTCTTCTACAAAGGCTAGAAAGAGTAGAGTGTTGCTAAGACAAGGCTCTATCTCATTTTAGCAAATAAAATGGCTAAAACCTTGATGGGGACATGAGACAAGGACCTTCTATGTGTGCTTGTCACCTAGGGTTTATATCAACAAAATATAACCATAAATGAAAGAAAAGAAATACTCCAACCATTCAATTAAGAAGTTGTGCAGAAATTCACTTACATTTAACCAAGAAATCAAGTAGCAAACCCTAGTTGTAACACCTTCCACCAAGAGAAATGCTAAAATATGCCAAGAAAATCTTCCTTCAACAAGTGCGCCTCACTATTTCAGCCAAAACCCTAGAATAGGGTGCAAATTTCAGGCCTCACCAAGTGGTGAGTGAAAGATGATGATAAAATGACAGTAAAAACCCTCAATTTATACTGTACCATGACCTAATTTCACTTTTAGGTCATAAAAAGGCCGACAAGGCCAAAATACTAAAAATCATACTGTTTTACATTAAATGATTAAAATTAAACCCTAATCAAGCTAAAGAGAGACATCATGCCCCTTTTAGGGTGATGTTAGCCCCTTCTAGGGAAAATGCAACATCCCGGAGAAAAACGTTAGCCCTCCTTGGGATTCTCCAACCTGCCACACATGCCAACACTGCCAAATCTGCCTCCCAAGACATCCACAAGGCTGGATGATGTCATGATCATCATGGGTGACATCCTGGGCCTTCAAGGTCAACATTCCAATGGAGAGGGCACAATCCTCCTAGGTCAAGCTTTGCCAGGGTGCCTTTGGTGGAACGTCCTCCTCTTCTTCGGTGCAAGGCCTCTGGTACATCCCTGTCCTGTCTTTGCCCCCTGATGGGGTCTCAGTATCCATCTGGTGGGCTCTTCAGCCCCATGGAGGTCCAAACGAATCATCTCCCCATGTGTACCGGTCCAAAATGGTACCTGTCCGTCGGGCATGATCCTGCACATCAACAGTTACGCCCTCCATGGGCTCATAAGTCACAGGGATCATATCAATGTCAATCACATCTCATCATCAATATTATTAAACATGTGCATAAAATCCCTAATACCTCAGTTAAAAGCTCAAAGACATTACACAAGCCTGCAATACAAGTTTGGAGAAAATGATAGGGTGTCCTATTGGGCTAGTGTCCACTAGAAGAGGAAAGTTTCCGGAAGAGAGCTCATCGAAGCCATGTAAGTGGGTGATGTGGATAAGGGATGTCCAGGCAAGTGGGTGCAGTGAGAGTAGAGGATGTAAAGCTTTACCTGTGGGTGCCTTTGTAGAAGGCGAGCTGCACCTGTCCTGGATGCAAATTTTTCCAAGCCCATACCTTTTATTTTTTATTTTTTATTTCTTTTTCTTTCAAGAGGCTAATCAAGGGACACTGCCTTGGCGTGGTGACTAGTGGTGACAACGTTACCCACAAGTACTTTCACAGAAATGAGAAGGCTGGCTCGTGATGAGACCCCTTTTCTCTTGGCCATGCAACCAAGAGTCACTACCCTGGCGTGGTAACCAGCTGGTGGTAATGTCATACTGCTAGGTACGCATGGACCTAATAGGCTGGCTCGTGATGAGACCCCCTATCCTATGACTAGGTCTTGTTTTATTATTTTTACGGATCCCTCTTGTTTCTTGCTGAGAAGCCTTTTATTGCTTTCTCAGGGATCCCTGGGCGAAGCATCTCGAGGTTTCATTCTTAGGCTTTTATCTTTTGCCATCTTGCTTTTACCTTCTGGGCCTTGAGCCCCTTCTTCCCAAGAGGTAAGGTGTAATCCTGAAAATAGGTCAACCCAGTGCCTGGACAAGTGTAAAGGGATAGATGAGCGGGAAACACGATGAAAAAGTGGTGCTATGACGGGAGCGAACGATGGATTTTCAGAAATCGCCCCAGTGGCAAACCAAAACCTACGAACACAGGCTTACTAGGGCATCCTGTCAATCCCCCCAGACATGGTCAAGTGGGCAAGTATAAGATCCAAGCATTTGTCAGAAACAAAAGGAATTAAATGCACATATTCAATATAAGAGTTGCTATACTCGATAGAGGAGGACAACATAAATTAGATGGAAGGAATTTGTGAATAAATATGGGGGATAGTATTCAGAGATAGAGAACATAAGGGAGATAGTATGTAGAACAAAGTATATAAATATAATGGTAGAGATAGATAGTTTTTCATCTGGTATTAGCATTGTTCTTCTTTTAATAAAATAATCAGAGCTGTTCATTTATTTGATTTCTGTCATCATGAGTTTGCTGTTAGTTATATTTAATATGCGTTGATTGAGCCAGTCTATGGACAGAGAAGGCAGGGCCCCCTTCGATTGAGACAGAGCTGGAGGTGTACGTTTAGTATAGTTTTTAGATCCAGATTTGAATTGTATCTTTTAGCAAGAATAAGATTCTAGTTTTCAGTTTCGATTGCTCATTAATTTAGTAATGTAGAGCAATAGTTGTGAGCGTGAGATTTATGTTGAGTTTCATTTCATTACAATATAGATTGCTAAGTGAATGGGGAGTGATAAGTAGTAGAAGTTTGTTTCCTGTCGTTAATTTTCAGTAAAGCTTTTATATGCCTGGAAACACATTTCACGCTTGGTACAAAACTAGTGTAGGATCAGTGCAGGATTAGTGCATAACGAGTGCAGGGCAGGGCAGATTAGTATAACTTCTTTCAGCAGTTTCTTTTGAAGTAGATTAACATTCTTGAAACTCTCTCTTCAACCCTGCACATATAGTGCTGGTTCCTCTAAGTCTACCTCCCTGGGTTGACAATTAAATGTTGATTTACATGATATATCTTAAGCCCGACATTTTGGCGYTGTTGCTGGGGAGGAACTAAAAAGGATTGGAGAGTGGATACTGTGTTTATGGAAGGCAAACGRGAGGAGGAGCTGTAAGACGGGAGGTAAGAACCTATRCATCTACTGTAGTAGGTTCCTCCAAAGCTTTGCCAAGTAGATTCAATTTCAGCAAGTATTTCTTTAAAAGAAGGTGTGCTTTCATTTTCAGTAGTATGCAAGTGTACTTTCATTTCAACAGTATCAAAGTATATTTAGCAGCAAGAAAACCTTCATTTCAGCTGTGGTAGATTTGATTCAACGGTAAGAGAGTTTTTGATTTAAGCAGTATAAGAAGGTGTGCAGTTGATTCAGTAGAAGTAATCTTCATTTCAACAAAGAGTGCCTTTCTTTTTAGCAGATGCCATTTCCTTTCAGTAGAGTTTTTGTTGCTTTAAGTTTACATAGAGAAAGTGTGCAGATTTCATTTCAAGCAAGTCTGAGTTTGCAAATTAGTTTTCAGAATTGGTTATTTGGTGTGACTTGCAAAGCTTTTTAGCAAACCCCCTACAACAAAAGAAAAATCATAAAAATCAGTTAATGGATCCAAGCATGGTTGAACGAAAGAAGAGATTGTTGCAGGAACTTTCTTGCATCTTGACAGAACTTAAAGAGATATCTATAGCTCAAGAGATGGAGGAGAAATCAGTTGATCCAGTGCTTCCCTTTGAGCATCTATGCCAACCTGCAGAGAAGAGTGAGCAGTTAGAAATTCCAGCAGCAAAAGAAAATGGTATGCATGATTATATTGAATAGTGGTTTCAATCTGTTTCACAGCTTTCAGATGCTCTTCTCCTTCAACAATTTTTGGAAATCACTCAACTGGTGTTATTTACTCTTCATGCCTGGGTAACTATGCACATATATCTTTTATCAAAGGGTATGATTTTTTTGTTGATTCTGCTACGTCGGTGGCTTCATTGGTTATTTTCCTATACTTAAAAGAAATGTTTATTTTCTTTAAGTAGGTAGGTAGATAGGATAATGAATAAAAGTCAGAACCTTCAAATAGTTTGTGTTTTCTGCAAATAAAAAGAGCATYAGTTGAAATAAGAGGTGATTGAAGATTTTTCTCTAAGATGAATGGCCTGGCCTTYATTGTGCTGAAGTTGAGGGGCATATCTTAAATGTTTTGAAAATATATTCTAAGAGTGCAGATCTTCTCTCAGCGCTTTCACATCAATCAAATGGACAACTCTCAGGACTTCTAGCATCCTCTTACTGTGCCAATGTTAAAGAGCAGAATTCCTTTGCATGAGGACATGCAAAAATCCAGGCATGGGGGAATGTTGGGCTCTTGMTTTAATACATTTTCTTACAGATATTGTTGACTTTCCCAAGTCGCTTATGGCATTTTTCTTTACTTTTCATATTCTATCACACAAATATGTTTTGTGTAATACATAAATCATAAAATACTTTCTAAGTTACAGGTGGGCCTCAGCGCTTTCACATCAATCAAATGGACAACTCTCAGGACTTCTAGCATCCTCTTACTGTGCCAGTGTTAAARAGTAGAATTCCTTTGCATGAGGACATGCAAAAAGCCAGGCATGGGGGAATGTTGGGCTCCTAATTTAATACATTTTCTTACAAATATTGTTTACTTTCCCAAGTCGCTTATGGTCATTTTCTGTACTTTTCATATTCTATCACACAAATATGTTTTGTGTAATACATAAATCATAAAATACTTTCTAAGTTACAGGTGGGCGAAGAATTGAACAAATATATTGAAAGGGCACGCCTTTGTGCATATGGTTTTGTGGTCATTTGCGCACAAGAGCCCTCTTGATTTGAGAAATGCTTGAATCCAACTGTTGGAGCAAGACATGACCATGTGAACACATATGACTTACAAGTATTAAAGCATTGGCGCACTTGTGTAGAAGATATAGGTGTCATTAAAAGTTGTGTTTCCAAACCATGTTGGGTTGTATTGTGTGAAATGGCCACGAAGAAGCCAAAAGACCACTTGAAAGATCCATCATATGCCAAAACACCATATGTCTATTTCTACGAAGGTGATTATATTTGTAGCTTGTTCTACGTTTTATTATAGCTCTATTCTTCTACGAAATTGGTCAATTCCCGTCACTTTCCACACAGTCAAATTCCAACACAAATTTCGAGGCGATGAAGTTGAATCTTGAAAAAATAAGATCTGGGTTTTGTGCAGAAGGGTCCAAATTGGATCCCAAGCGAACAATTTCTAAAAATTCTTAATGGGTTGGGATATATTCTCATTTTTCTAAACGGGTAAAACCCAGATTTTGTGGTTATGGCGTTTTTCCAAAAATGCCAAGTGCCAAGTAGATCGCCAAGACATTGAAGGAACTCTGTAGATTTAGTTATTGCCACTGATTCAAATAGGGATTTCTGGGAAACACATTTATCCTCTCCAAGCAATGATGCTCTACCTGAATGCCATGTGGACAGTTATTGCTTCTTAAAAGGCGCTGGGCTGGAACTGAATCTAGATTGTAATTAATACAAACTCTATATAAGAGATGCTATGCTCGATAGAGGAGGAAAACATAAATTAGATGGAAGGAATTTGTGAATAAATATGGGGGATAGTATTCAGAGATAGAGAACAGAAGGGAGATAGTATGTAGAACAGAGAATAGAAATATAATGGCAGAGATAGATAGTTTTTCATCTGGTATTTGCATTGTTCTTCTTTTAATAAAATAATCAGAGCTGTTCATTTATTTGATTTCTGTCATCATGAGTTTGCTGTTAGTTATATTTAATATGCGTTGATTGAGCCAGTCTATGGACAGAGAAGGTAGGGCCCCCTTCGATTGAGACAGAGCTGGAGGTGTACGTTTAGTATAGTTTTCAGATCCAGATTTGAATGGTATATTTTAGCAAGAATAATATTCTAGTTTTCAGTTTCGATTGCTCATTAATTTAGTAATGTAGAGCAATAGTTGTGAGCGTGAGATTTATGTTGAGTTTCATTTCATACAATATAGATTGCTAAGTGAATGGGGAGTGATAAGTAGCAGAAGTTTGTTTCCTGTTGTTAATTTTCAGTAAATCTTTTATATGCCTGGAAACACATTTCATGATTGGTACAGAACTAGTGTAGGATCAGTGCAGGATTAGTGAAGAACGAGTGCAGGGTAGGGAAGATTAGTATAACTTCTTTCAACAGTTTCTTTTGAAGTAGATTGACGTTCTTGAAACTCTCTCTTCAACCTTGCACATACAGTGCTGGTTCCTCTAAGTCTACCTCCTCGGGTTGACAATTAAATGTTGATTTACATGATATATCTTAAGCCTGACACTTGTGATAAGAAACTAGAAGTTGGGGCTGTGAAACAGTCATGTCTTCCAGGAATTTCGAGGCTTCTTCCATATGAGGGAAAATATGAGTTAGATGACGCCCTTTGCATAACATACATGGGAACTTGGCTCTACTTTTCTTCTTCCCAACTATATCGTGACTAGTTGACGGGAGGTCATCAACATGTTGTTCAGAGACCAACGACATGGGTTGGCGAGGGTGTGTAAACCATGCTTCTATAACTTTGGATAGACCAAGGCAATCCTTAAGAATATGGCTATCCTTACAAATCTTGCAAGGGTACTTGGGCTTACGGGTTGTTTGGGTGATCTTGACATCATCAACACTCCCAACACGATCAACAGTATCTGGTTTCTTTCCAACACGTCTAGCAATGGTTGGAATTTTAGATCCTTGTTTATTTTTCTTCTTCTTATTCTTCCTTTTCTTCTTCTTCTTATCCACTGAGTTACTAGCTTTAGAGCTTGCACTCGACGAAGAATATGAAATGAAAGAAGACCTTGCAAGTGGAGAAGGCGAAGAATATCGTACTGGTGAAGAAGGCGAAGGATCAACATGAGGTTGATGTTCTTGGTGGGGAGTGCTTATAATAGAAGCACAAGCTGCATTCAGGATTACCTCAGTGGAAAACAACCATACTGGTAATCCAATTGTGAGACCTGGAAGGCTCAAAGTAGTGATGTGAGGAGGACCAATGTTCCCGTAACAAGGAAAAACAAAAGATTCCCCTGGAAGAGGGGTTCCTTCATTGGTCATTCCGGGAACGAACACCATTAAATAAAGATCCAACCTAGAGTCTACTAGGGAGAACAAACAACAGATGCTAAAAATCTAGTAAGCAAGCAAGCAAACAAAACCTTCTCACAATGAGCACACTAGTTGGTGATGAAATCCAACATCGCGAGAACAAAGTAAGAAGGGGTTGAGATAGAGCGGGTGGAAAAGTTACATTGATGACCTGCTTAATGGACTTACACATTAGTGCAAGTTCCCACACATAATTGTGGGTATACTATCCAAGGAGCCCAAGTGATTTTGGCCAACGTCGATTCCAGGTACCATGAAGACTTGCCCCTCCACAGTCACCTTGTGTAAATAACCTAAAGAGAAAGGCCACTAAGGTTACCAATTACTAAAGTGATGCTTGGGGAAACAGTCGACAGTCCGATCCACGTGCAAAGGCAAGGTATCTAGCACGAAATCAACTTGAAAGGCTTCCACTCATCATTGTGGGTATACCTTTTAAGCGACCCCCATAATACACACAATCTCTACACCAAGACCAACAAAGTAGGGTGAGTAACTCTGCCAGTCTCAATGCGACCTCGTGATTGACCCTTGTATTAGAAGGGCTTCCCAGGACAAAATGTAGCAAGTGGATTTAACTGCTCCCTAACTCAAGATTCTATGTTTTTTTGCAGCTTTGGAAAGTTATCTTTCCACCTATTCCAAATCCCTACAACTAATCTAATGTAGGTTTGCTACCAGAAAATATAAAAATGTCTAATCAATTTTTATAACCTCTTTATTTTATGGCTGTTGTTACTCCAAAGGAAAATGGCATGGACAATATGGTGTTTTGACCGACTCGAAAGTTATGCAAAGAGATGAAGATGCAATCTTTTCATTTCGATGAAATCTATGCTACGAGAAGGAGAAAACATTTATCATTCCCAGATGTACCATGTCTCAAAATTTTACTAAACTCATCAATATCAATATCTTCAATAAATGAGACAAAGAGACTGTACACCAATGCACGATTCAAATGCAAGGATGTCCCCAAAATTAATGCAAAGCAAGAAAATTAAAACTTTGTTTCAAAGATAGCTAAAAGCAATAGCAAATCTATATAAAACAAAGCAACCCAAACAAATTTTCTCTTTTAACATGAATCATTCACTAAAAGAAAAAGAAGTTCTTTCACCAAAAAATTCTAAAGAAAAAACGATGCTTTGTAACAAAAAGACACTCAAAGAGATCAAATCTTTCAAAAGAAAACAAATAAAAAATAAGGCAAGGATGGATGAAAACAGATCAAAATTTTTTCAAGCAGACTGTAATAAACCCAACAAATCACCCCAAAACCATATCACAGATATGGGCAAGGAAAACACCATAAAAAAATCAAAATTTTCACAATTTCCGCAGGCTGTACACTAACACAGTGCGGAAATCCATGATTTTTCGTAGGCCAGAAAAGGGTAGGGTGCGGAGTTTCCGCACTGGTCTAAATAGGTAGGGTGCGAAAATCCCAAGTCGCCGCACTGTCCCTCAAAGCAGGGTGCGAAATCAAACAAAAATGGAAAAAATTAAAAATTAAGAATGTTTTCCAGTGAAGTTTAACAATGAAAGAGTCAACCTGGATCTCCCAGTGACTCATAAAATAGAAACCAAGCAATCAAAGCAAGAAAGCAAGACAAACTAGGAAAATAATCCGTTCCCCAGTGGAGTCGCCAATTTTGTCATTGGGTAAATCGTTAAATGCAGACACAAATGGATCCCCCTAGATCTAGAACAAAACACGACAGGACATGGCGCTTTCCCTAGGTTCTAATCATCAAATTTACTACCAAATAAAAGACGATAGACATACCTTTAAATGTCGCTTCCTTATGTCTTTGTTGTTCCTGTTTCACTTCGGTGCTCTTGTGATACTGATCCTGCAGTGAGACACAAACCAACCAAAGTGAAAACAATAAAGTATATTCAATGAGAACCTATGCTTATGATAAAGGAATTATGCAATAAAATAAAGATAATTCTATGGGAAAGAAGCATGCCACTATATTATATTAAATAATAGGAAGATAGATTACAACCGGATGCCTTGATGTCGTAAGGTTCCTTCCAACAATTCCTTGCTTCCCACACACTTCTTGCTCCAAGGATTCTGAGACCATGGATCTGATATCTACTCACAATCTATCTTGACAAAGCAAAGCTCAAATCCAACATACCAAGCAAACAATCTCAAGCCAAATTTCTCAAGCTCAATCCAACTAACTTTCTCCATGAGAGCTCCTCTCCTTTTATAAGTTGAAGAGGATAATGTGAGGAGGTTAGTATGATCCCACTAAATCATGAAAGAGAGTAAGATCCAAACCATTCGGAGGCCACCTCACCATAGAAGTTTCTCCTTCTAGAAGCATCGAGAAAATGCTCGTTTTTTCCCCACGTACAGAGGCTGCCGCACCCTAGCTATAGTGCAGCCCGCGGAAACTCCAC